>CANTUT010000509.1:95000-132500 GCA_947687605.1 Reutealis trisperma | reverse complement strand
TGGTGGAGATTCATCAAGCTACATCTAATGGCTAGGATTTAACTTGAGTGAAGGGTTGAGATGGCATCAAGATGGATGGCTAGAATTTTCTCTACAAAGATAAGGGTTATCATATAGGGGGTTGGGGTGTCCCAATTGAATTTTGACTCTTGTGAAGAAAAGGCAAGAGTTCTATTTGTTTGGAATTTGACTTAGTTAATTTTGGTGATTAAGGGCTAAATATCAAGATCCATTCTCTACACAAATTTTTGTCTACTACTTTGGGCCAACCATTTGTACATAAGTTAGGTGTTGTATCATTCTTAGGCCCAATGGGCTGGCCTTCCTATGTTATATTTGGGCCTCCATTACATCAAGGCCTATTAACAAGCCCATAGGCCCACTTGCAAGTTTGGGAGTTTCCCTTTTTAATTCCTTTCTTTACTTTTCCTTATAAATTTCCAATTTATCTTTCATAACTTCCTTATTCACACTCTTAGCTATCATATGGGTTCTATCTAAATCATTAGAACATTATTAATAAAAAAAAATCATACACTAAGCAAGCATCATACATTATGTCATAAGATTACTACTTATTTCCTTAACAATCGCATATTATTTTATCATGCTAAAACCTAGTCCTTTAATATCGTTTATGACTAGGAAGCTATAGAACATTTAGATATTACATTCTACCCCCCTTAAAGAAAAATTCATCCTCAAATTTTAAGAACTTACTTATCATTGGTTAAACAATTGAGGATACTTTTGAAGCATATCGTCTTTGCTCTCCCAAGTACATTCTTCTACATTATGATTGCACCATTGGACTTTGACTATGGGGATTTTCTTATTATGAAGTCTCTTCACTTGGCGGTCCAATATAGTAATTGGGGTTTCTTTATAAGAAAGGTCTTGGTCAACCTTAATTAACTGTGGTTGCAGCACATGTGATGGATCAGAAATGTACTTTCTTAACATCGACACATGAAACACTAGATGAACATGTTCCAATGCTAGAGGTAGCACTAACTGGTATAAAACTTCTCCGACTTTATCAAGAATCTCAAAAGGTCCGATGAAGCTCGGGGATAGCTTTCCTTTCTTACCAAACCTCCTTACTCCTTTCATAAGGGAGACTTTTAAGAAAACATGGTCACCCACCATGAAATGAATGTCTTTCCTCCTGGGATCAGCATAGCTCTTCTAGCGACTAAAAGTAGTCTTTAATCTTTCTTCAATTATCTTCACCTTTTCAATAGTTTCTTTAATCATATCGGGAGCTTCTAAATACTTCTCACTCATTTCAATCCAACAAATTGGAGACTGACATTTTCTACCATATAGTGCCTCGTATAATGCCATTCCTATGGAAGAGTGATAACTATTATCGTATGCAAATTCAATAAGTGGGAGGTGTTCATCCCAACTTCCTCTAAAGTCTATTACACACATACAAAGCATATCTTCTAGGGTCTATATTGTCCTCTCAAATTCCCCATTCGTTTATAGGTGGAAGGCCATACTAAAATCGAGTTGTGTACCCAGTGCTTCTTGTAATTTTTACTAAAACCTTGATGTGAATTGAGTCCCTCCATTCGAAATGATGGAAAATGGAATCCTATGCAATCTCACAATTTCATTAATGTATATTCGCGCATATTGGGCTACTTAGTATGAAGTCTTCACTTTAATAAAATGTGCAGATTTTGTTAATCGATCCATTATAACCCATATTGAATCATATCCTTTGACCATCTTAGGTAAACCCTCTACGAAATCCATGGTGATCCATTCCGACTTCCACTCTGGTAAGATTATCTCCTAAAGCAACCCAAATGGATTTGATGCTTAAACTTCACTTGCTGACAATTGAGACAGGATGTTACAAAATTTGCTACGTCTCTCTTCATTCCAGGCCACCAATAAGTACTTCTTATATCATGGTACATTTTGGTGGCACTTGGATGAACACTATATGAAGTTTGATGTGCTTCCTTCAGAATTCTCTCTCTTAATTCCCTTACATTGGGCACACATAATGATCTCCACACTTCAAGATGCCTTTTTCTACTTGAAATTATGGGGTCATCCTTTTTCTACATCTTCAAAAATTGTCATCAATTAGGGGTCTTGGTTTTGTGGTGTCTTTATCTCATCATAGAGCTTAGGCTTTTCTTGAAAGTAAGCCAACAACACCTATGACTCATTTATTTCTAATTTTAACCCTTCATTAAACATCTTTCTCAACTCCTTTATTATTGGCCTTCTATGGATAGTAATATGTGAGAGACTGCCCATTGATTTCCTACTAAATGCATCTGTTACCATGTTGGCTTTATAGGGATGGTAAAGTATTTAACAATCATAATCCTTCAACAATTCTACCCACCTTCTGTGTCTTAAATTCAAATCTCTTTGATTTAAGATATACTAAAGGCTTTTATAATTCGTATAGATCTCATATTTCTCCCCATATAAATAATGCCTCCATATCTTTAAAGCAAAGATAACTGCCGCCATTTCTAAATCATGTGTAGGGTAGTTCATCTTATGTCGCTTCAACTATCTAGATGCATAAGTAATAACTTTTCCATTTTGCATCAACACCCACCTAAACTGATTCTAGAGGCATCACAATATATGGCAAAACTTTCATTCCCATTAGGTAGTACCAATACAGGGGCTGTGATTAAACAATCTTTAAGCTTCTGAAAGCTCTCCTCATAGGGTTCATCCCATTTGAACTTAACTTGCTTTCTCGTAAGCCCTGTCAATGGCATTGCTATCCTCAAAAAATCTTTTATAAAATGATGATAGTACCCTGTAATACCTAAGAAACACCTCACTTCAGTAACAGTTGTAGGTTGGGGCTAGTTTGTTACCACTTCTACCTTCTTATTATCTACCTTGATTCCTTCTCTACTTATTATATGACCAAGAAAACAAACTTGTTCCATCCAAAAATCACATTTAGATAGTTTAGCATAAATTTATGCTTCCTTAGAGTTTGCAACACTACTCTTAAGTGCTCCTCATATTCCTTCTTACTCCTCGAATAAACTAGGATATCATCAATAAACACCATCACAAATTTATCTAAATATAGCTTAAACACTCGGTTCATCATGTCTATAAAAGTTGCTGGTGCATTCGTCAATCCAAATGGTAATACTGTGAATTTGTAGTGCCCATATCTCATTCTAAATGTAGTCTTGCAAAAATCTTCTTGTCTGATCTTAAGGTGATGATCTTAAGGTGATGATAACTTGATCGTAAGTCTATCTTAGAGAAATGACTAGCCCCCTGTAACTGATCAAATAAGTCATCATTCCTTGGTAGAGGATACTTATTCATCACAGTCACCTTATTCAACTGCTTATAATCAATACATAACCTCAAGGACCCATTTTTCTTCTTTACAAATAAAATCGGAGCACCACCCCAAGGGGAATTACTTGGCCTAATAAAACCCTTATCAAGTAGATCCTATAACTCGACCTTTAATTTTTTTAACTCAGAAGGTGCCATTCGATAAGGGTTGTATCAAAATTGGCTAGGTTCCAGGCAAGAGTTCAATAATAAATTCTATTTCCCTATCCGGTGGCATCCCTGGAAAATCTTTAGGAAACACATATGGGAATTCATCTACTACCAGTATTTTCTTAATAGATTCATCTGCTTTCTTAATGTCCACAACATGTGCCAAATACGCTTGATAACCCTTCCTTAACAATCTTTTTGCCCCAATAGCTGAAATAAAATTCATAGTAATGCTACTCCTATCACCTTGAAAAGTGAATTCAATTTCATTTTTATCTTTGAAATTAATTTTTTTCCCATTGCAATATATGCAAGCATTATATGTAGACAACTAATCCATTCCAAATATCACATCAAACTCCAAAACTTCTAGCTTAATTAGATTTGCAAGAAAAACCCTATTTTCAATTTCTACCATGCAATTCTTATACACTTGTCTATAATCTCCCCCAAAGGTGTAGTTATAATTAAAGGTTCATTCATCCCTTCCTTATTCTTATTTAACTTCTTAGCGAAACACGGTGAAATAAATGAATGTGTTGCACCAGAATCAAATAAACATTGAGCATTTGTATATTGAACAATGATGGTACCTATTACAATGTTATGAGATGTGGAAGCATCTTCCTAGTACAGTGCATAAACTCTCCCCCTTCCTCTTCCTTCTATAGCTTGCATATTGCCTGAGGATTGTCCGGCACCATGGCCTCAACCTTTTGGTCCATAATTTTAGACCCGGTTCATTTGCACAGTAGACTGCGAAACTTCTGTGGTTGCTTTTTGATTGATAGTCATTGGACATTCTTTAATGAAATGTCCCATCTGTCCACAGCATAGGCATGCTTCTGTGGCTTTTCGACAAGCTCCTTGGTGTTGTCATCCATACATTGTGCAAGTAGGTATGGATTGACTTTGTTGTCTTACTAAGTATGGGCTAATGCTGCCTAGAGTTAAGGCAATCGAGACACTTTCAACTTGAACTTGACCTTGTCCTCCCATTCTTTGCTGATATGGAGTAGACATCGCGAATGTACATTCAAGACCCTTGCTTTGGATAGGGAATCCCCATTGCTGGCTACTTTGGCCTTTCCCTTTTCCCTTGTCCTGTTGCTTCTTTTATGGTCGCTCCACTCTTTCGATCTTATGTCATACCTCCATTAACTTAGCTTTATCAATGAGATTGGCTATAGTAGGGAAATTGGTCGCTATCAATATATTGTAGAGGGGAGTAATCAACCCTCTCCGAAATCAATCAACCCTACTTGCTTCCATAGGTACTATGTAAGGGGCATACTTGCTCAGATGTTTAAATTCTCAAGCGTATTTCGACACAGACATTCCAAGCTTTGGCTTCAGTTGTTCAAATTGGAGGGCTCGGTTTTGCCTTTCCCTTTCAGTTAAAAACTCATTCATCAATCTTTTTTTGAACTCAGTCCAAGTGGGAGGGTCATCTCCATACAGCTGATCTTCAATCTCCCTTTGGAACCACTCTCATGCATCTTTCTTAAGTTGTAGTCCTACCAGTTCAATTAACTTCTTATTAGAGCATAGTAGCCTCTAAGCTATTTTATCTAATTCCTCTAAAAAATCTTGGGGGTATTCTTCTTCCTCTCTATTGAACTCAAGGGGTTTCATTTTCTTAAAGTCATTTACAATAATTCCTTCTTCTAGTAACATTCTTCTTCCAACTCAATGCAATGCCATTGGTGGAAAAAGAGGAATATGTTTAACACTAAAAGCAAGTGGCATTACAGGTGGTGGAGGGGGTGAAGGCATTTTTTGCCTTTGCCTTATATCTTTAAGTTGTCACCTTAGTTCTTGATTTTCTTGCATTAATACATCTATGTCTCCCAGCAGTCCTCGTCCCCTTGTATCCACTATGTGTTGTCTTGATCGAGATGATTCACTCTCATCATCTCTTATGGATGCAACATTAGATGCCACATCTAGAGCGGTACTTTTAGCCTCTTGAGATCTTGGTCCCTCTTGCTCTATTCTATAAGGTAACATCTGAATCACAACATTAACGATACTCACTCTTAGTTCATCTCACATATATCTCGTTATGCACGATATATATATATATATATATACATATTATTCATCAATATTACATATCAATTAACTCTTTGCTTACACACATCATGTAACAACCCACACCTACCCTATAAATTTTTGCGATAAGTTGCTTGATTTAGAACTATTATGGTTAAGTGTGTGCTTTTGTGAAAATTAGTAATCTAAGTGATTGATGAGCATGTGGCATATTAAATTAATTTAATATGCATAATATGAGTTGCTATTGTGAAATAAATGATTTAGATGAAGTGCATTTGCATAAAAGAATTTATTTCAAATAAAATGGATTTTCATACATAAACACAATTTTTAAGCATAAAATAATTTTATGAGTATTTTAAAATAACTTTTAAAATAAATATTTTGGGGGAAATATTACAGAAATAATAAGAAAAATATTCTTTTTATTTTTAATTATAATCAGCCCAAAATTTAAATAAAAAGCCTAAGTACCCAAAAGCTCACTACACTAAAATCCTCATAAATCTTCCTAACCTAGTTCATTAAGGGTATTAGTAGAAATTGCACCCAAACCCTAATATATATTGTAAAATTTGGCCCACCTAGGGTTCTAGTAGCCATCACTTTATTTTTTTGTATCTTGATAGAAAAATTCTCTCAAAATATTTCTCTTAACCGAAATTAAGAAAATACCTTTTTGTTTCACAATTCTTAACCGTAATTGTAAGTTGTTCTTCTCTTTCAATTTCTAAACTGATTTCTATGAAATAAATTATGGGAAAATTATTTTGAACTAGTTGATCACTAATTTCTATAGATTTAATTCTGTTTGGGTGAGTTTTTGGGAGAGAAAATCTATTTTCTACTGAAAACACAAATATTTCTGTGAGATTTCTCCAAAGGTAAATTTTATAAATTAAAATCACAATTTTTATGCATAAACATCACTAGAGGGGGGAAATTTCTACATTATTGTTTTCTAAACTGATTTTTTATTTGGATGGATGAAAAATATTGGAATAATATTTTTGCATATTTCTGTGATGACTAAAAAGTTTCGAAAAACAAAGGAATTCAAGATTTTTGTGCTAGAACTTAGAAGTTGGAAAGTTCTATTATTAAATTAATATGTGGCTGCTGATTTGTGTGAGAAAGCATTCTAATATGATATTTGTTTTGTTTAGATGAAAATAATGATTTGAATAACGTGTCTGTATATTACTGTAATGAACGAAAAGCGCGGAAAGTGCGAAAACTCATGATTTTCACCTAAACCTTAAAACTTGGAAATTTTTGTATAAATATTATCTATGGCTGCTGAATCATGTAGGGACATGTTCTAAACTAATATTTGCTATGATTGAATGAAAAATAATAGTTTAAACAACCGGTTTACATATTTCTAAAATGACTGACAAATACCAAAAACAAGAAAACTCATGGTTTTGTACTCTATAATTCAAAAGTTGAATTTTCAATACTATGTGTGGCCGATTCACATGAATTAATACTTCAAAATGATTTTTGTTGTGTTTACATGAAAAATCTTGGTTCAAACTATGTTTTTCAATATTTCTGAAATAGACGAAAAGTGCAAAAAGAAAGAGAATTTAGTTTTTCCTTTTCGTGATGCATTCGGCCTACATAAATATTTTTGTCCCAATATTTATAATTGTTATGTGATGTGTTTTGATGAGTATTGACATGTATGTTTGTATGATAAATGATAAAATTGCATGTTAATTGAAGGTATGACCCTAGATGAGCTTAAAGGCATTTTGGTATACTTAAGGTATACTTAAGGTATCTTAACCTTATATTGTGATTAGAATGCAAATGTGATTAGGAAATATGGAACTAGATGTTGTGATGACTTGATAATAAATACATGGTTATGAGTTGATGAAGTGACAATTGAATAAAAAGGATAATAAGAGTCAAGCAGGACACTTGAAAGGTTAATTGTTAAGTTGACATGTATGGAAGAGTAAAGTGTATTAAGATGATTGTTAATGTGAATTGATATTGAGGTAATAATATTGTGATGACCTTAGAAAGGTATTGATATGATTGTAATGTATTTTCATGTGAGCCTATAAGGCCTAAGGGCACAAGACTTTTAATGTCAACATGTTATGTGCAAGTGATGAGTACACCTATATGTGAACTCTAAGTGTATGTGTATGCTATATGTGCATAAGGTAGTTATGGGATAGAAGCATCATGAGTAAATAAATACTAAGTATTAAACTAAATATTATGTTAGAGTTTGAGGAGCTTTAGAAGTGCAAAAGGACTACTTATACTAGGAGCAAAGAAACCCCAAGGTGAGTAAACACTATGTTTATGTTATAAGAGTCAGTAAACATCGTATTCATTCTACAAGTATGAGTAAACACCATGTTCATGTTATAAGTGTGAACAACATTATGTTGTGTTATAAGAATGTGATATATTGTTATGTAAGCCTTTGTGATCTTTGAAACCCAAGTTCCCTTTTATCCTAAAATTTAATTAAGTGATTTCTTTGTAAAGCTTGGGTTGCCAAAGGACAATTGGTCCAAAACTGTTTTGTTTATCCAATGAGAATTTTTTATCATTATCACCCTAACTTATATTCTTTCTAAAACTACACTATCATTGTCTTTTGTTGGAAAGTTAAACCATTATTGTTATTGGGATACATATTATTGTTGCGTTATATGATATTGTTAATTGTGATTACCATTAGCTCTAGCTATGGTACCTTTAACCCTTTATGCAGAATCCTTGTGCCAATACGGGTAATCATTAGAACCTGTGCACATGGTCTTAACCCGATGGATAGGGGTAGCGTATCCACCTCAGCTAGAGAGGGGCAGTTCTAGCTGTGGAGCTTGATCAGCTTCATGCCTTATAAGTGATAGGAGTTGGAATTTGGTATAAGGCCACCTCTCTTTAATAAGTTCGAGTGATAGAGCAATAACCTTCACTCACTATAAGTTATAAGTGTAATTTCTGCAAACTTGCCAAATTGAACCCTTGCTAAATTGTAACTTGATTCATGAATTATAAATCATGAACTATGTGTATAAGCTATGTGTTTCCTTTTCAAAGGAATATGTGATAATGTATGTGCCTTATCATTTACTCATTGAGATCATCTATCTCACCCCTTTTTCCTTGTGTGGTTCCATATGAGCAAATGTGAGGAGGCAAGGTGATGGCTCAAGCATTCTACTTCGCTTGGGGGATTCTTTGTCCAAGTTATCAATAATACTATTTTATGAAGTCTTGTCATTGGATGCTTTGAGAATGTTGATTGATACTCATTTGAGATATATTATTTTCCTTATGGATTTTATGTGTAATGTTTAATTATAGACTTCCGCAATTAAAGGTATTCGTCTAAATGTTTTAAATGAGTTATTATAAGAGGTTTGGTATGATCCTAGGCTTGATTTGTTTATGTATAAGTGGGTTCTATGGGCATGGGTGACTTTATGCCTCCCTATGTTCTAGGACCGTCATATCTCTAAGGTTGTGATGTGACAAAAGTGGTATCAGAGCCGTAGTTTTAAAAGTCTAGTTTAGGCTTGTTTTATATGAGTTGCTTAAGTATAATCCTGGAGCATAGGAATTTTCCTATCTTGTCACTTGCAGTATATCACTAGCATAGTTCTATGAAATGCTAGTAGATTTTAGTAATCCTTGTTATTGTTTGCTTGCCTTACAATTTTTCTGATAGATGTCCAAGAAAATTACACCTGCTTGAGGACTGCGACCCAAAGCATCTCGTGTGACCTATAAGAGGACTTGGCTAGAGATGTTTGAGAAAGTCATATTTGTGATTCGCCACACGAAGGAGGAGACCCCTGACGAAGAGGAGGAGCCTGAGGAGCACTTAGATCCTGATTGGGTTTATAGTAAGATCCAAAAATTGAAGGATAAGTACTCATATTTGAAGGAGGAAAATCGACGTCTTAAGATTATGATTCATGCCCTAAGGGAGGATATGGAGCAACTTAAGTCAGGGATTGTTGAGCATAGAGGAGACTACTCACCAGTGAGGTCTACGTCTTTGATGAATCGCCATCAAGATAGAGATCTTCTTTGCTACCGATGTGGTAGTAATGGCCATATCACTCTTGATTTCTCTGGAGGTGGACATGAGAGCTAGGTCAAGTAGATGGTGATGATCAACGTAACAACATAGCACTTTATATGATATAAATGATTTTTCCATGATTGCCTAGTTACCTAGTATGAGATGATTTCTTTTATTACTATGATATGATGTTATATTATGAGACATATGCTACTTGATTGTGATGTGTGATATGTGCAAAACTATGTGATATGCGATACATATATGACATGTGCTTAAGAATGTGACATGATAAATGCATGATGGTTTATGCTAGTATAGTGATGGGTAGGGGAAGTGATGGAAGTAAGATATGAGTATAAGGGCTGTGATGTAGATATTAGTGGACAAAAACTTCCAGTAGTATTGTTAGAATTGGATGTACTAGAATTCGATGTGATATTAGGGATGGATTGGTTATATGAGCATGGAGCTCGTATTGACTATAGAAAGAAACTTGTCGAGTTTTGAACTAGAGATGGGAAGGAGTTTGTGTACCAAGGAGATAGGAATGAGAATCCTCTAAACTTGATATCAACTTTAGGAGCGAGATGGATGTTAAGGAAAGGATGCTAAGCATACCTAGCCCACGTCATCGACACTGACAAAGAAGCTACCATTCGAGATGAGAGCATTCCAGTGGTGGATGAATTTATAGATGTCTTTCTAGAAGATTTACTCGGATTACCACTTGATCGTGAGATCGAGTTCAACATTGAGTTGCTACTTAGTACGCAACCTATATTGATACCGCCATATCATATGGCACCAATGGAGTTGAAGGAGTTAAAGACACAATTGCATGATCTACTTGATAAGGGTTTTATTCGACCAAGCAGTTCACCATAAGGCGCTCTAGTGCTATTCGTGAAGAAGAAGGTTGGCTCATTCCGAATGTGCATTGACTATTGCCAGCTTAACAAGGTCACTGTGAAGAATAGATACCCATTGCCGGGGATTGATGATCTTTTTGACCAATTGCAAGGAGCTGGTCACTTCTCCAAAATAGACTTAAGGTCTGGCTATCATCAACTAAAGATTCGAGGAGAAGATATCTACAAGATTACTTTTCATACTAGATATGGACACTACGAGTTCACGGTTTTGCCATTCGGTTTGACAAATGCTCCTACTACTTTCATGGACTTGATGAATCGAGTGTTCAAACCATTCCTTAACAAGTTCATGATCATGTCCATTGATAAAATCCTGATTTACTCAAAGAATAAAGTAGAACATGAAGAACATCTAAGGATCGTGCTTCAAATGTTACGTGATCACCAACTCTACGCTAAGTTATCCAAGTGTGAGTTTTGGATGGAGTCTGTCAACTTTCTTGGACATGTAGTTGTGAACCCTTAAACTTGCACCTCTAGTGGACCATCTTTCAGTTACAAACCTACAAGATCAAATTGAGCTCGAATCGGAACTAAAACTGGCCCAAAATGGATGGAAACAGGTTGAACCATATGAGTGGCACGCTATTGCCTGGGAGGCACGCTTGCTGTGCAGCCCAGGAGGAGGCACGCATTTCGTGCTACCGGTAGACTGGCACACCTGCCGTGCCACCATGGGTGGCACTGATTTGGTGCCGGCAGCCGGGCGGTACGGAAGGCCGGCGCATCTACCGTGCCGCCTATGCTGCCGGTGCCGCACCGATGCCACTGTTCATACCACCAGAACCCCCTCTAGTAGCTTTATAAATAGGGCCTCCTCCAACCTCATTTGGCATGACTTCCAAGGCATTCCAATACATTTTCAAGCTCATTTGACACTTTCCAACACACTCCAAAGCTTTCCAACACACTTGTTGCTTCTAGATCCAGATTCCAAGTTTCCTTTGAATTCAAGGTGGAATTGAGATCCGAAGCAAAACTTGTTCCATTCGTTCGAAAGCCAAGAAAAGCAAAGGTAAAATCCCTTTCCTATTTTTTTTTAAATTCTAAATTCAGATCTAAAATTCTCTTTAGGTCTAAAACTTAAAAGATCTAAAAACTTGTTAATTTGAGAATCAGAATTAAGTTAATAAGCAAACCAACCCATTTTCATAACCCCTCCTTCACTAAAAGGGAAAACTGCATGGGGTTTGATTCCTATTCGATAGGATACGCAAGCTGCTATTCTGAAGGGCACCAACCCCAAAATATTTTTTATCAATATTATTTTCTTTTTTGCTTTGATTTAATTTGAATTAATCCTTTATTTTGTGATTTTATTTTTAGTTTATTTTGGGAAATGTGTGCCTTTTCTAGTACCCATAAGGGCTAGAAAAAAGATCCTCTTTATTTCATTTGTTTGGGTATTGTAATAATTAAGTAGGATTATCTTGCCTATTTATTTATTATTGTCATTCCATCACATCATATATATATATATATATATATATATATATATATATATATATATATATATATATATATATATATATATATGTATGTATCTGTTTCATTCATCATTATATTCTTGTTCATGCATACACAAAAATTCATTTTTAAGAGTTATTTTGCATTTTTAGCCAAACTAAAGAAAATTATATTTTCTTAATTGTGTAATTACCAAAACCTAATCCTCGAGCCCTCCTTGGTCACTCATAGATTGGTGCATTTACCATTGGGGATAAATCAAATATTTTTTGGAGTCAATCATTTGTGGTTTTCTTTAATTTTCCCAATTAAAATAAGTAAATTAAAGTGGCGACTCACTTTTCAACTGTCACATTACAAAAATCAATTTTTCGAACTCACAGAGAGTTCTAATCGTGGAGTTTCTCCTGAAGAGCATTTCGATCCCTCGGCAGATCAGATTGGTGCTCGGGAGAGGCCTCACGGTTGGCGACTCCACTAAGGATGTTAAAATCTTTTTCAAATAAAAGATAAAGTGGACTAGTTTTGGTATAATACCAGGTTTGGCTTTAAAAGCAAAATAACTCTTTCATGCATCACTACATTGGACTCCTTGTCTAAAAAAACAAAACCCTAGCTTCCTAGGAAAACAAAGGATAGAAAGTAACATCGAGTGGGCAACCTTCCTTAGGTCTGCTTGCTAATAGTGAAATCATCTAGCCCATAACGTATCCTCTAATCCTTTTAGAGGTGTAATGAGTATGCATGTACCATTGGACCCACGCGAGGCTCCTTGTCTCACATGTGGTTAGGTATATCTCATCTCTAGTGTGATGGGTTCCCTTCAAACCACCCTAATCATTTCATGTAATGACTCATAGAACCTTTCCTTTAGGATTGTATGTACCATAATACTGAAACTTAGTATGTCATTATCATAAAACCTTTTCTATTCATGCATACATGCATACATGCATAAACCTTACAAAGTTGGAGAGTTTTTAATCTCACTCAAACACTGCTAGTCCCAAACCCATGTCAACCCATGGTCCTAATCAAGAGCTGATATATTTCATGATCTTTATTCCATACCTAAGCTAGAAACTGACCCAACTTTATCTCCTTATCCTAAAGGTTGACAATATGTCTGTTGCCGGAGAAGAAACCACTACCACTAGACCTGATGAGATCTTTGATGAGCTATTTGCCAAACTCTCTGAACACCAAAAGACCATCATGAAAAGGCAAGAGGCCCTTTTCCAAGACATGCTGAAGGCCCAAATGAGGGTTATCATGGAGGATGTCCGTGCCATATTGGAACATACCTCCCTGGCTCAAAACTCCACTGACCCAAAATCATACAAATCTGACCCAAAACCCACCTTTTATCCTATCTATGGATCCACTTCCAGAGTTAAATCCAAAGACAAAGAAACTGCAAACACCGACATCATCCTACCATTACCTATCCCATCACCCGAGTTCCTCAAAAATAACTCACCAACAACAAATATCACTTCTGCCTCTACTTCTTAACCCGCTGATCCTTTCTAAGGGAAGGAAGTTAATCCTGAGATTAAGGCCTACATGGAGAAGATGGAGCACATGGAAAAGATGCTGTTGGAAATGAAAAAGAAAGAGGATCTGGTTGATATGGAATCCTTAAGCTTGTTCCCCAATGCAAAGGTTCCTCCCAAATTTAGGTTGCCTAAGTTTGACAAATTCAACGGAACTACCTGCCCTAAGAACCACCTCAAAGTCTATGTGGGAGCCATGCATCCATTGGGTGTGGATAATCAACTACTAGCCCAATTATTTCAACAATCACTGATCGGTACAACTGGGAAGTGGTTTGTGGACTTAGATGTCACCAAGAAATGGACCTAGGATGACATATGCAATATTTTTGTTCAACAATATCATTACAACATCGAGGTCGATGTAACCAAAAGAGACCTCGAGACCACCAAACAGTATGCTAAGGAATCCTTCTCTTCATTCCTTACGAGGTGGAGGAAGAAGGCTTCTCAGATGGTAAACCAAACTCTTGAAAATGAGAAAATTGACATAATTGTCAAGAATCTGTTGCCAGTTTACCAAGAAAGGCTACAGACTCAGTACTTTCCTTCTTTCAATGCTCTAATTGCCACTGCTTCAAAAATCAAAGATTTGATTCAAAGTTATTAGATCAAAGAAGACACTACATCAGGGTTAAGGTATAAGAAGCCCACTCATCATGGTAATGTCACTTCCTTAACAAATCAGAAAGGGGGGGAAGTTAATGCTATGACTATTAAGAAGCTTATCCAGATTGAAAGGAGACAATTTTTTTATCTTGGGGGTGTGCCTATGAGTATCATCCTAAAGAAGCTACTTGAGGGAAACATGGTGAAACTCCTTGAGCCAAAACCAGTCCCTAATCCACTTCCCAAAAATTACAACCCACATGAGAGGTGTGATTACCATCAAGGACGTAGGCACAAAATAGATGCATGCAAGGCCCTTAGACATAGAATTTAGGACCTCATTGACTCCAATGACCTAATTTCACCAAAAGCCCGACCCAACATCAACACCAACCCTTTACCTAACCATACAGTCAATGCCACAAACAATCACGAGGGAGTTGACCCTGTCTCCTTGATAGAGTCAAATCCCGATTATTGTTGTGTCTTGACTTCACCAACCTAGTTGAGGAGATTGATGCCATCACCAAAAGTGGTAGAGTTATCCAGAACCAACCAAGCCCAAACACTCAACCTACCCAACCCATTCCTGCACCTGCCGACAAATTGAAAGGGATTCTTGAACTAGATGAAGATCCCATTCTTAAACAACTCAAGAAAACACAAGCCAACATCTCAATTTGGAGTTTGATCCAATCCTCATATCCTCACCGCCAAGCTGTTTGCAAGGCGCTGAATCAATGCCAATCTCCAATTGACATCACATCAAAAAACCTAGTGGCTTTTATTACCTCTACTGCTAAAGGGGTGTCCATCACTTTTGGAGAAACTAACATTCTAGAAGGAGATCCTAACCATAACAATGCCCTTCACATCACAGTGGTAATATGGGGAAAGACTGTGCCAATGGTCCTTATTGATAATGGTTTAGCATTAAATGTGTGCTCTCTGAAGGTGGCAAGCTGCTTAGGATTGGAGGTTACTGATTTTACCCCTTCGGATCATATTGTAAGGGCATATGACAATACCAAGAGGGAAGTCCTTGGGGTAGCCATCATTGATGTAACTATTAGGCCTACATCTTTTACCATACCATTTCAAGTGATTGATGTACCTTCTTGCTTTAACCTATTACTTGGGAGGCCCTGGATCCACCAAGCAAAGGCTATCCCTTCCTCTCTACACCAAAAAGTCAAGTTCCCTTTCAGAAATGGGGTCGTGACTATAAAGGGGGACATGTATAGAAGACCAGACATTCTAAGCTCTGTTCCTATTCTCGAGATTCAGCCTGAGCTATCCTCTTATCCACTTTCAGGTTTCTCCTTCATACAGTACATTGAGGGTAAAGAGGGTAAAGAATTTATTCCCTTTGATTTTGACCCCTACGGGAATATTGCTATTGCTAACATGCTCCGCAAAATGAATTACTTTCCTAGTCTAGGTTTGGGAAGAAGCCAACAGGGCTTAAAGTCTTTCCTGGACTATCTAGTGGCAACACCACCATTTGGGCTAAGGTATGAGCCCACTAATGAAGATATTAAAGAGATGGAAAATAGGGCCAAAGACAGAATAGCTACCCTTAAAAGAGATGAGGTTTATGACTGGCTTATGCGCCCTTACTTCAAAACCCTAAACAGCTATTTTGTAAAGAAAGGCGACACAGTTCCTTACTATAACTTTCTTGAGCCTTGGGTCTGCCTTATTATCGAAAAACTGATTCTTGGGTTTGAAATCTTTTTTGATGTCAGGCTTGAGATAAAAGACTATGAACCAATCTACATGTTCAGTCAAGATTGGGAAGAGAACATAGAGGATAGTCTTTTTGATGAAGTGTTCATGCTTACTGTTGAGGAAGAGAAAACTAACCCTTCCACCTTAATCCAGCCCACCGAGACCGAGTTGCAAAATTGGTCCTTTGAGGAGAGCCCCTTCTACCTTTTTGAACCAAAATCCATACCTGAATCAGTGTCCCAGTCTAAGATAGACTCATCTTCTGAATCTGAGTCTGTCTCTTCTATTTCTTCTGTTGATAATGATGTAACTGACCTTGAGGGTCTCACTTTTTGGTTTGATGTAAATTGGGACATATCCCCACTTGAAATCAATAAAAATCATACTCTTTCCTTTTACAACTCTGTGTCTCCATTTTTCTTTGATGTTCCAATTTTTAAATCAGACTTAAATGAGATATCAAGTAAAAATGAAATAAATGAAATAAAAGATGACACAATTAAAGAGCCCATCAATGCTGGCAATCATGACATACAAAAAATTACATTCATTGCATCTGCATGCATAAACAGGGATCATATTGAAAAGATGATCAGAGAATTTCAAGACTGTTTTGCATGGTAACCGAAAAGACATGACAGGGTTGGATCTAAGCATAGTGGTTCACAAAATCCCAGTCTACCCAGGTGCTAAGCCCGTTAAACAAAAATTGAGAAGACTCAAGACAGAATGGTCTTTACCAATCAAGGAAGAAATTGCCAAGCTACTGGACCATAACTTCATTGAGACCATCAACTATCTATCTTGGCTTGCTAACATTATGCTGGTTCCCAAAAAAGATGGCAAAGTCAGAATGTGTGAGGATTACAGGGATCTGAATAAAGCCTGTCCCAAGGATGATTTTCCCTTGCCTCACATTGATCTATTGGTAGACCGCATGGCAGGTTCTGAATTGTTTTCCTTAATCGACCTGGCTGCAAGGTATAATAAGATCATAGTTCATCCTCCTGTCAAAGAGAAGACAACATTTATTATCGAATGGGGCACCTATTGCTACTGGGTTATGCCATTTGGGCTTAAAAATGCTGGAGCAACTTACCAGAGGATGGCAACTACCATTTTCCATGACATGATGCATAAAGAAATAGAAGTTTATGTGGATGACATGGTAATCAAAGGCACCACTGTTGAAGAACATTCAGAGGCACTAAGGCGATTCTTCCTTAGACTTTGCTAGTACAATCTTAAACTCAATCCTGCCAAATGTGTCTTCGGAGCCTTATTTGGAGTATTCCTAGGCCACATAGTCAGCAAAAAGGATATAAAAGTGGACCTTGCTAAATCAAAGGCAATTCTGGAAATGCAACCTCCAAAAACAAAAAAGGAGATTAGAGGTTTCCTTGGACGGCTACAATACATTAGTTGATTCATCAATCAGTTGGCTGATGTATGTGGTCCCATCTTCAAGCTACTCAGAAAGGGAGCCTCCAAACAATGGAATGATGACTGTCAGAAAGCTTTTGACTAGATCAAGCAGTACTTACTAAACCCATCGGTACTATAGCCACCAAGGTTTGGAAAGCCTTTGTTGCTTTATCTATCAGTAACTAATGAAGTGATGGGGGCAATGCTTGCCCAAAATGCTCCTGATTCCAGCAAGGAGAATGCCATCTATTACTTTAGCAAAAGGATGCTGTCTCATGAGCTCAAGTACAGTTTTACAGAAAAACTATGTCTTACTTTGGTATGGGTCTGCCACAAACTACAATACTACCTCTGCTCTTTTACGACTCATGTTCTTACTGACAAGAGCCCTTTGAAATTTCTTATGGAAAAGTCAGTTCTTGACAGTAAGATGGCAAGGTGGATGGCTGTATTAGCTGCATATGATATGAAATATGTACAGTGAAAAGCAGTTAAGGGTAGCATAGTGGCTGATCAGTTAGCTGCAGCTCTAGTAGATCATTAATGGGTTGAACCTGAATTTCCTAATGAAGACATCCTCACAATTGATAGTGAAGTATGGAAGCTCTACTTTGATGGGGCATCTAACAATAAAGGGTATGGTGCCGGCATTGTGTTCATTACACCGAGTGGGGAAAACTTACCCATTGCCATCAAATTGAACTTCGAGGTGACAAATAATGAAGCAGAGTATGAAGCATGAATCTGCGATCTTGAGGCAGCAATAAGGCTCAGAATCAAGTGCCTTGAGATTTATGGGGATTTGAACCTGATAGTTTCCCAAGCCTTAGGAAAGTGGAAGATCAGAGAAGAGCATTTGGTTCCTTACCATAAACACCTGAATGAACTAGCAGCCAGTTTCCATGAACTGTCTTTCCACTATCTGCCAATAACGAAGAATAGATTTGCTGATGCTTTGGCAACACTCACCTCGATGCTTGATATAAGCGACAGCTTCATAATCAGACCTATTACAATCGAAGTTAAGCATGAACCAGGCTGTGTGGCTCATTGTTTGAATATTCAAGCGGCTGACAACAAACCATGTTTTTGGGATATCTTCAATTACATCAAAAATGGACTCTATCCTGAAGGAGCCTCTAAAATAGAAAAGAGGACTTTAAGACAGTTGTCTAAGAGTTTCATTCCAAATGGGCAAGTACTCTACAAATGGGCTTGGGATAACATCCATTTGAGATGTGTCCTTGAAGCAGAAGCCCAACAGATCATGGAACAGATGCATGGTGGCAATGAAGGCCCATATATGAATGAAATTACTCTAGCCCGCAAGATCATGAATTAGGTTTACTTCTAGCTTACTATGAACCAAAACTGCATGAGATATGTGCAAAAGTGCCATGAGTGTCAGATCTATGCCAAACTTCAGAAGAAGCCTCCTGTACCTCTATCTCCTATCACCACACCTTGGCCATTTGCAACTTGGGGCCTGGACGTCATTAGTAAGATAAGCCCAAAGTCTTCCGGCAAACATGAGGTCATTCTAGTGGCTATTGACTATTTCTCCAAATGGGTTGAAGTTGCACCTTACTAGATATTAGACTCCAAATGAGTAGCCCATTTTATTTGTACCAACATCCTTTGTAGGTATGGGGTCCCTTTTGAGATCATTACTGATAATGGATCTCACTTCCAAAAGGAGGTTGCTCTGCTATTGAAGAAGGAGAAAATTCAACACCATAAGTCTTCTCTGTACAGACCTCAAACAAACGGCATAGTTGAAGCTGTAAATAAGACTCTTAAGAGTATACTGCAAAAGATGGTTGACAACCATAAGGATTGGCACCTGCATTTGCCATATGCCTTATAGGGATAGAGAACAACAGTATGTACTCCAACCGAGGCTACACCTTACTCCTTGGTGTACAGGATGGATGTCATCCTACCAAGCAAAGTAGAAATAAAGTCAGCTCGCATTCTAAGGGAGAGTCAATTGGACAAAGTGGAATGGGCAAAAGGCTACCAGAACCAACTTCTAGCCATTAATGAAAAGAGAATGGATGCCTTATATCAGATGCAAGGTTATCAATAGAAATTGGCTCGACACTTCGATAAGAGAGTCAAGGACAGAGGATTACAAGAGGGTGACCATGTTCTGAAAGAGATAAGGGCACCTGTTCATGATCCGAGGGGAAAATTCAGACCAAACTGGAGTGGTCCGTTTGTGATCAAGAAGATCTTATATGGAGGAGCAGCAATCCTAACAGACTTGGATGGCATAGAATTTGCTAGCCCATGCAACCTGGATCAACTCAAGAAATACTTTGCATAAAGTATCCTTGTAATTCATGCATAGCATTTGCAATCACTATAAAATCATGCTCAGCATTAACATTTTTTCCTCAAAAGTCAGAACTACGTGGACCTGATTCTCCATAAAGAGGAAAAATGAATAAAAATCATGAATCATTGTAAGGAGATACATAGGCAGCCCATGCGAGTTTGGTCCAATTCATCAATAAAATTTTCATTTTCACATTCACTCGGTTCTTAATTGTGTCACAGAAAATTGAAATGAAAAACAAGCTCGCTAAGTTGAAAACCTGAAAGGGCAGCTTAGGCAAAAGTTAGAGCAACAAAAAGAGATGAAAAAATAAATGATGTCTTATTTTATCTCATTTAAACTTTGGAACATTTAAAAGAAAATAAAGACATGGTCAAAATTTGCCCTAAACTAAAACAGTAATCATGTGTCTTGCTCTATCTCCTCGAGTATAGTAGCCCTTCTAGCCTTCTCTGATTTCCACAAGTTGGCTATCCACTAATCAATATATTGCATGGATTTACCACCTTGGTCAACAGGGCAAAGAGCATGAAAACCCCTTACCCATCCATTTCTGACAGCTCGGGCAACAGTCTCGGTAATCAAAGCAGATTCAAACAAAGCGCCATCTGGGGGCATGCCCTGACTGTGTCCCATTTGGCGCATAATGCTAGTAGCTTGATAAAAGGTCATCATTCTTAACCCCAGCAGGTAGACCATCTTATAGCCAAAGCTCATGGTCATGAATCTTTTGATCTTGTACCACTCGCACCTCCATAGCAGGTCATCGGAGTCTAGCTCCATCAACCATTTTATCCATTCTGTCTTAGAATTTTGTTTAATCATAATGGTCCGAGTTCTATACCATGAAGCAGAATAGTCCACCTTGGTGGGAAGTCCAACTATCCGGAGATGATCTCTCAGCCAAATCTGAAAAGTGCAAAAGAGATAAGTATAAACACAAAAAGTAGTTGAACGAAAATTCAAAAGTCAGAATTTAACTAACCTGAAGAATAATAGGGCTAATTGACCATGACCCATCAGAAATGCAAGATCTGTCCAAACTCATGATAGTCTTAGCTAGCACTATAGCTGTAATAGATCTCCCCTCCTCCATTTGCAGAATCAGTTCAGTGACTCTAGCATCGCCCCAACTAGTAGGGCTCACAAAAATGTATCGATAGTCAGACAGAAGGATAGAGCTCGCATCCTCAAATGAAACCATCCATCATCCTCAAAATCCTTAGGATCATGGAATTTTGCTATCACAGTAGTCAGATCTACCCAGTCATCCACTACCATGGGACTAGCGACCTCAGTGCTCAAATAAAAAAGTCATTTGAAAGAGTTAAAATATCCTACTTTCTCAACAGGAGTAGCCAGCATAGCCTCTAGATCAGATCTAAGTAGCACAGAAAATTCCTCAAATGTAGGACACATCTCTTCCATAGATGCCCCAAATTTGAAGACATGGGTAGTTGGATCCCAAAAGCGCAAGCAAGCGCGCAGAAATTCCCAATCAATCTTTATTCTTCTTAGGGTAGGCACAGCACTTACCCCATACCTTCCCAGATTAATTCTCTCCACTTTTGTGAGGTTCTTACACCATAAGAATATTGCATAGCTAAAATAGGGCTCCATTGTGAGGAATAAAAAAATAATAAAATTGATGGAGAGCAAAAAAGTGTTTGAAAATGACTTTTGAAGGCATAGAAATCGATGGTACGGACTGGAAATGGGAAAAAAATTATTCAAATAGGCAGATTCTAGCTTGCCAGACCCGCTGCCGATGGCACAGTAAGCGTGCTGGCCAGTATGGCGGAACGCCGGATGTGCCGCTATGGCGGCAGCACAGGAACCATAACGGCCATATCGACAGCACGCCAACCGTGCTGCCCACCCCTCCTCTGCCTCCTTATGCCTCTTTTCCTCAAAACAAGTTTTTACATGATTTCTCAAGATTTCAGGGTTAAAATAATTCATTTTTCTCAAAATCTGAGCAGAAAAAGAGAGAAAAACATAAGGTATAGCACAATGGAATTCCTATTCGATCAAATATCTGCATTCATACCATGCACTCATCTCATTCAAAACATGCATAAAGTTATAACATATCATACATCCCAGAAATGTCACATGAGCATAAAAGTGCATATATTCAAAATATCATGCGTACATCCATCATCCTCCGTACATGTATACATGAAAAAAGCAAAAGCTAACAAAACAAGTCTCTAACAATCCCGTCTGGGTCTGCGACATCCTCGCCTGGACATATCATGCTTATGACTATCCTCCGACATATCCCACTCGTGCAGAAAGGAGGTCAACACAAATGCATATCAGCCCAAGAGATCGTAGTGATAGCAAACAAACTCCATAGGAACTTGGGGAAGAAAGAAATATGAGAATCACTATAAGGAAAACTGACAAAAGGCTAAAAATTTCAGCCGAACAAAATGTTTACCTCTATCACAGTCTCAGGGATAATAAGGAGGAAGGCTGGACGCTCATCAGGAAGATGGTAACGTCGTAATCGGCTATCACAAGAGAAATAATCCAGATGAGCTAGCAAACGGATAAGACCAGCAGGCAAGGAACTGGATCAGTCGGACCTCCCACTGAAGCATCTGGAGCTCAAGCTGGGGCTGAGCCGCTAGCCCCTGAAGGACCAATCCCAAAAGGATCAGCTGCAAAACCTAAATGGCCAGCCATAACATATGGAGGTCTAACCCTAGGACCTATGCTGCTAACGAGAACAGTACCGCCAGCCCATGAGAAGCTCCCAACTCTAGAGGGAGGACCTCAGGAAGATGCTGAGCTAGATCCCCTATGTGATAGTCCTCGCAATCTATCCAAGGGAGGTGTCCCCCGCATCAGGGATGCCTCGCAGAACTCATCATAGTCCAGATCAGGCAATAAGAAATCCAGATAGAAAACTCCGGCAGCCCAATCATCCTCCCCCAAGATAGCTAGCCCAAACCTCATATCTGCAGGAGGGGGCTGTGGCACAACTCTCTCTCCTATAACCTGTGCCCTTACCCTGTCTCCCAAGTAGAACATCCTCAAGGACTCACAGCGGAGTAAGAGTCGACAAGAGGACAAGTCCATGCTAGGCTTGATCCGGTCAGGAATCCACTCTTTGAACCTGATAAATGGCGACCATCTCACCTATAAACTGATTACAATATTCAGCAGTAGAAGATAAAATAGTAAGATTCGGGTTAAGATCAATAAAGAAATACTTGGTCTACAGTCACAATAGCAAAGAACTATCTGCACTGATTAATTGTTCGCGCCATGAAGGAAGGTCTGTTAGACGCCCTCCAAATGTGTCCATAAGGGGGTCAATAGCAGAAAGCTCTCTCAGTGTTGGAGCCATCGAAAAGTGCTCATAAACCCAATACTGCAGGAAATAAAATTCTATCAGACACTAAGCAGATATTAGATAACAGAATATCAGAGTGTAATACTCACCTCGAGCACAATGGAGGTACCACCATGACCACAAACCATGCCATGGGAAATGCTGCACAGCTCATGATACATAGTACAAAGGGTTGCACCTCCCCAGTCAAACTCCCCAATCTCATCCAGATTCTCCAGGGATCACAGGATATTCAGATTAATGCAGTCCTTGTTGTTATGCAGAAAAGTACAGCTCAAGATAATCAAGGCGCAAAATCTAGCACCCTGATCGACACCATACTGACTAAGAGTCTAACCCATGGTCATCAAGGCCTGATGAAGCCAAGAACGTGGGACATGGAGGCTCCCATGAGGGGGATTAACCCCAATCAGAGTGATCATCTCTATAGAAGAGTGCTCGATCCATAAAGAATAAAACTCAAGAGGACGGGATCTGAAATGCATACCAGTAAGCATGCTCCACTCGAAGGGAGTGACTGTCATCTCACCGCAGGAAAGGTGGAATGTGTTTGTATTATCCCACCAATGCTCTGCTAGTGCCCGGACCATGATGGTTTTAACCGGCTGATTGACATCTAGTTCCAGCCACCCAAGCAAACCAGATGGCTCGAGGCGTTGATGGATAGCCTCTTGATTATTCAGATAAATACGGACCAACTCCATGACACTACGGCCACCCCTAGGCCTCAATTATGTTATTTGTAATTTTTGTAAAAAGAAAAAAAATTGTTATTATTATTAAAATTTAATAATTATCAGAATTCTAAATTGACTGTGCAGGGAAAGGAAAGCATACCTGAAGGGATCCAATGAAGCTGACGTGATCATCTGGCTCTTTCAGCAATGTCTCTGAGTCCTGAGTGCCCGCTGCTAGCTAATTAAAGATTTCCATATTGAGAGAATAAAAAAAAAGAGAGAATAAAAAGGAGAGAAAAAGAAAAATTTTAGTAAAGTTAGAGAGAGAGAGAGAAGAGAAGAGAGAGAGGGAAAATGTGGAAATGAGGAAAAGAGAAGGAAGTTAAGCTTTATATAGAAGTAGAGGTAGGCCCCCCCTCATAACATCTTTTTACTTTTTCTAATTCATAGGTCTAGTTCACGTGTTTTACCATAACACATTCATTTTAAATTGGAATTTAGCTCCGTCTAAAGCAGTGAATCCGTATGATTTTTATCCATCACTTGAAATAGATGGGGTCTCAATTGGAGTTCAAAATCTCCTGAAATTGCAGAAAAACTGAAAATTCAAAAATAGCTTGAAAATTGGAAAATAGTCCAAATAGAATCAGAATAGCCAGAAATCAGACATGAAGCTCTTGTACAACTCCCAATACTGAAAGGGACGTTCAGAAATCTCAAAATGGCATCTTAAGCCTTTCGGTTCACACTTATCATATTCGGCCTCTGTCTGGCCAAATCAGATAAGGGGGGCAGTGGTGAACCCTCAAAATTACACCTCCAATGGACCATCTTTCAGTTACGAACCCACATGATCAAACTGAGCTTGAATTAGAACTAAAATAGGCCCAAAATGGATGAAAACAGGTCGAACTACATAAGTGGCACGCTGTTGTCTAAGAGGCACGCTTGTCGTGCCGACCAGGAGGAGGCACGCATTTCATGCCACCGACAGGCCGGCACACCTACCGTGCCACCGTAGGCGGCACTGATTTGGTGCCGGCAACCAGGCAGCATGCCTTCCGTGCCGCCTGGATGGCCTAATCGTCTGCCGTGCCGCCCATACCATCGGTGCCGCGCCGCCCATACCATCGGTGCCGCGCCAACGCCGCCGTTCATACTGCCGAAACCCCCTATGACAGCTCTATAAATAAAGCCTCCTCCAACCTCATTTGGCATGACTTCCAAGGCATTCCAATACATTTTCAAGCTCATTTGACACTTTCCAACACACTCCAAAGCATTCTAACACACTTGTTGCTTCTAGATCCAGATTCCAAGTTTCCTTTGAATTCAAGGTGGAGTTGAGATCCAAAGTAAAACTTGTTCCATTCATTTGAAAGCCAATAAAAGCAAAGGAATAATCCCTTTCCTATTTTTTTTTTAAATTCTAAATTCAGATCTAGAATTCTCTTTAGGTCTAAAACTGAAAAGATCTAAAAACTTATTAATTTGAGAATCAGAATTAAGTTAATAAGCAAACCAACCCATTTTTATAACCCCTCCTTTGCTAGAAGGGAGAACTGCGTGGGGTTTGATTCCTATTTGATAGGATATGCAGGCTGCCATTCTGAAGGGCATCAACCCTAAAATCTTTTTATCAATATTGTTTTCTTTTTTGCTTTGATTTTATTTGAATTAATCCTTTATTTTGTGATTTTATTTTTAGTTTATTTTGGGGAATGTGTGCCTTTCCTAGTACCCATAAGGGCTAGAGAAAAGATCCTCTTTATTTCATTTGTTTGGGTATTGTAATAATTAAGTAGGATTTATCTTGCCTATTTATTTATTATTGTCATTCCATCATATATATATATATATATATATATATATATATATATATATATATATATATATTTCATTCATCATTATATTCCTGTTCATGCATATACAAAAATTCATTTTTTAAGAGTTATTTTGCATTTTTAGCCAAACTAAAGAAAATTATATTTTCTTAATTGTGTAATTACCAAAACCTAATCCCCGAGCCCTCCTTGGTCACTCACGGATTGGTGCATTTTCCATTGGGGATAAATCAAATATTTTTTGGAGTCAATCATTTTGGGTTTTCTTTAATTTTCCTAATTAAAATAAGTAAATTAAAGTGGCAACTCACTTTTCAACTGTCACATTACAAAAATCAATTTTCTGAACTCGCATAGAGTTCCAATTATGGAGTTTCTCCCGAAGAGCATTTCGATCCCACGGCAGATTGGACCAGTGCTCGGGCGAGGCCTCATAGTAGTAAGTAAGGAAGGGATTCAAGTTGATCCTAAGAAAGTTGAAGTGGTAGCAAATTGCCCAAGGCCCACAACAGTTTCGAAAGTACGAAGTTTATTAGGCATGGCGGAATATTATCATAGATTCTTACAGGACTTTTCTAAGATAGCAGCTCCATTGACCAAGTTGACTAGAAAGTAAGTTAAGTTCAATTGGGAAGAGTCCTGTGAGAAGAGTTTTTAGAAGCTCAAGAAGTGTTTGATATTGGCTCTAGTTTTGACAATACTAGAAGGAGAAGAAGGGTTCACTGTCTACTGCGATGCTTTGAGAGTAGGACTTGGGTGTGTCTTAATGCAAAATAGTAAAGTTATCACCTATGCATCACAACAACTAAAGAGACATGAAGTTAATTACCCTACTTAAGATTTAGAATTAGCTGCAGTAGTGTTCGCTTTAAAGATCTGGAGACATTACATGTATTGGACGAAGTGTGAGATCTACATGGATCATAAGAGTCTTTAGTATATCTTAAGCCAAAGAGACCTCAACCTGAGACAAAGGAGATGGATCAAATTGTTGAAGGATTATGAATGTCAGATTCTCTACCATCCCGGGAAGGCGAATGTAGTGGCAGATGCCTTGAGTTGAAAGTCAATGGGAAGCCTAGCCTATGTGGATGTGAGAAAGAGGCCGATTGTGAAGGAACTAAAGGAATTGTTTAATCAATGACTGAAACTGGAGATTGAAAGATTAAGAGTTTTATTGGCTCATTTTTAAGTAAGGTCTAAGTTAATGGAAGAGATAAGGGATTCACAAGATAGGGACCCACACATGATGAAGTTGAAGGATGAGATGAGAGAAGGAAAGAACTCTGAGTTTGAAATGGTTAATGGAATTTTAAAGTGCAAGAATAGAGTATGCATGCCTGATGTGGATGGATTAAGGGAAAGGATATTGAAGGAGGCACATCAGACACCTTATTGTGCTTATCCTGGAACCACTAAGATGTACCATAATGTGAAAGCTAACTATTGGTGGCCTAGACTGAAGAAAGATGTGGCTAAGTTTGTAGTATCCTGCCTAACTTGCCAGCAAGTCAAGTATGAACATCAGCGACCCTCAGGATTGGTACAAGAGATTTGACTACCTGAATGGAAGTGGGAACGCATCACTATGGACTTCGTTGTCAGCTTGCCTAAAACCTCCAAAGGATATGACTCTATATAGGTCATAATGAATAGATTGATGAAGTCTGCTCATTTTCTAGGAGTTAAGACCACATATTCTGTGGCTCAGTATGCACAATTATATGTAGATGAGATCGTGAAACTATATAGAGTACCAATTTCTATCATCTCAGATTGAGGAACTCAATTCACCTTAAGGTTCTGGTAGAAGTTGCAAGAAACGTTAGGAACACAACTAGATTTCAGTACGGCGTTTCATCCTCAAACGGATGGCCAGTCTAAAAGAACAATTTAGACACTCGAGGATATGCTAAAGATGTGTGTCTTGGACTTTGGCGATAGTTGGGATAAGTATTTACCCTTGATTGAATTCGCCTACAACAACAGCTATCATTCGTCCATTGGCATGGCACCATACGAAGCATTGTATGGGAGAAGATGTCATTCTCCGATTTGTTGGATTGAACTTGGAGACAAGCATGTAGAAATGCCTGAATTACTTAAGGAGACTACCGAGAAAGTACCATTAATTTAAGATCGACTGAAGACGGCCTTTAGTCGGCAAAAGAGTTATGCAGACCCTAAGCGAAAAGAAATCCAATTTGCTGTAGGAGATCACGTATTCCTAAAGGTCTCTCCAATGAAAGGAGTTATAAGATTTGGCAAGAAGGGGAAATTATCACCTCGATTTATTAGTCCTTTCAAAATCTTAGATAAGGTTGGAGAGGTATTTTATAGACTTGCCCTGCCTCCAACTATGACGCATATGCATCCAGTGTTCCACATCTCAATGTTAAGGAAATATGTGTCAGATCTATCTCATGTTCTATTACCTCTAGACATTTTGTTAGATGAACAATTATCCTATGAGGAGTCACCAATAGCCATAGTGGATCAACAAGTAAAGAAGTTAAGAAACAAGGAGATACCCTTGATTAAGGTCCAATGGCAAAATCATGGGATAGATGAGTGCACTTGGGAAGCATAGGAAGAGATGCGGCAGAAGCACCCTCAGCTTTTCAAGAGTAGTTAGGTAAGGATTTAAATTCGAGGATGAATTTCTTTTAATGGGGGGAAGAATGTAACAACCCACAACTACCCTAAAAATTTTCGTGATAAGTTGCTTGATTTAGAGCTATTATGGTTAAGTGTGTGCTTTTGTGAAAATTAGTAATCTAAGTGATTGATGAGCATATGGCATATTAAATTAATTTAATATGCATAATATGAGTTGCTATTGTGAAATAAATGATTTACATGAAATGCATTGGCGTAAAAGAATTTATTTCAAATAACATGCATTTTCATGCATAAAGACAATTTTTAAGCATAAAATAATTTTATGAGTATTTTAAAATAAATATTTTGGGGGAAATATTACAGAAATAATAAGAAAAATATATTTTTTTTATTTTTAATTATAATCAGCCCAAAATTTAAATAAAAAGCCCAAGCACCCAAAAGCCCACTACACTAAAATCCTCCTAACCTAGTTCATTAAGGGTATTAGTGGAAATTGTACCCAAACCCTAATATATATTGTAAAATTCAGCCAGCCTAGGGTTCCAGCAGCCATCACTTTATTTTTTCTATATTTTGGCAGAAAAATTCTCTCAAAATATTTCTCTCAACCAAAATTAAGAAAACACCTTTCCGTTTCACGATTCTTGATCGTAATCGTAAGTTTTTCTTCTCTTTCAATTTCTAAACTGATTTCTATGAAATAAATTATGGGAAAATTATTTTGAACTATTTGATTACTGATTTTTACAGATTTATTTTTGTTTAGGTGAGTTTTTAGGAGAGAAAATCTATTTTCTACCGAAAACACAAATCTTTCTGCGGGATTTCTCTAAAGGTGAATTCTATAACTTAAAATCACAATTTTTAAGCATAAACATCACTAGAGAGGAGCAATGTGTGCATTATTGTTTTATAAACTGATTTTTGATTTGTTTGGATGAAAAATATTGGATTAAATAATATTTCTGCATATTTCTGTGATGACCGGAAAGTTTCAGAAAATAAAGGAATTCAAGATTTTTGTGCTACAACATAGAAGTTGAAAAATTCTATTATTAAATTATTATTAATTTAATATGTGGCTACTGATTTGTGTGAGAAAGCATTCTAATTTGATATTTAATTTTTTTAAATGAAAAATAATGACTTGAATCATGTGTCTGTATATTACTATAATGAGTGGAAAGCGCGAAAACTCATGATTTTCACCTAAACCTTAAAACTTGGAAATTTTTGTATAAATATTATCTATGGCTGCCGAATCATGTAGGGACATGTTCTAAACTGATATTTGCTATGACTGAATGAAAAATAATAGTTTAAACAACCTGTTTACATATTTTTGAAATGAACGAAAAATACCGAAAACAAGAAAACTCATGGTTTTGTACTCTATAATTCAAAAGTTGAATTTTCATATATAAGCAATACTATGTGCAGCCGATTCACATGAGTTAATACTTCAAAATGATTTTTGTTGTGTTTACATGAAAAATCTTGGTTCAAACCATGTTTTTATATATTTCTAAAACAAATGGAAAGTGCGAAAAGAAAGAGAATTTAGTTTTTCCTTTTGGTGATGCATTCGGCCGACATAAATATTTTTGTCCCAATGTTTATAATTGTTATGTGATGTGTTTTGATGAGTATTGACATGTATGTTTGTATAATAAATGATAAAATTGCATGTTAATTAAAGGTATGACCCTAGATGAGCTTAAAGGCATTTTGGTATACTTAAGGTATCTTAACCTTATATTGTGATTAGAATGCAAATGTGATTGGGAAATATGGAACTAGATGTTGTGATGACTTGATAATAAATACATGGTTATGAGTTGATGATGTGACAATTGAATAAAAAGGATAATAAGAGTCAAGCATGACACTTGAAAGGTTAATTGTTAAGTTGACATGTATGGAAGAGTAAAGTGTATTAAGATGATTGTTAATGTGAATTGATATTGAGGTAATAATATTGTGATGACCTTAGAAAGGTATTGATATGATTGTAATGTGTTTTCATATGAGCCTATAAGGCCTAAGGGTGAAAGACTTTTAAAGTCAACGTGTTATGTGCAAGTGATGACTACACCTATATGTGAACTCTAAGAATATGTGTATGCTATATGTACATGGGGTAGTTATGGGATAGAAGCATTATGAGTAAATAAACACTAAGTATTAAACTAAATATTATGTTAGATTTTGAGGAGCTTTAGAAGTGCAAAGGGACTACGTACACTAGGAGCAAAGGAACCCCAAGGTGAGTGAACACTATGTTTATGTTACAAGAGTGAGTAAACATCGTATTCATTTCTACAAGTGTGAGTAAATGCCATGTTCATGTTATAAGAGTGAACAACATTATGTTGTGTTATAAGAATGTGATATATTGTTATGTAAGCCTTTGCGATCTTTGAAACCCAAGTTCCCTTTTATCCTAAAATTTTATTAAGTGATTTCTTTGTAAAGCTTGGGTTGCCAAAGGACAATTGGTCCAAAACTATTTTGTTTATCCAATGAGAATTTCTTGTCAGTATCACCCTAACTTATATTCTTTCTAGAACTACACTATCATTGTCTTTTGTTCGAAAGTTGAACCACTATTGTTATTAGGATATATGTTATTGTTGCCTTATGTGATATTGTTAATTGTGATTACCATTAGCTCTAGCTATGTTACCTTTAATCCTTTATGCAGAATCCTCGTGTCGATGCGGGTAATCATCAGAACCTGTGCGCACTGTCTTAACCCGATGGATAGGGGTAGTGTATCCACCTCAGCTAGAAAGGGGCGGTTTTAGCTGTGGAGCCTGATCAGCTTTATGCCTTATAAGTGATAGGAGTTGAAACTTGGTATAAGGCCACCTCTCCTTAATAGGTTCGAGTGACAAAGTAATAGCCTTCACTCACATTAAGTTATAAGTGTGATTTCTGCAAACTTGCGAAATTGAACCCTTGCTAAATTGTAACTTGATTCATGAATGATAAATCATGAACTATGTGTATAAGCCATGTGTTTCCTTTTCAAAGGAATATGTGATAATGTATGTGCCTTATTGTTTACTCATTGAGATAATCTATCTCACCCCTTTTTCCTTATGTGGTTCCAAGTGAGCAAATGTGAGGAGGCAAGGTGATGGCTCAATCATTCTACTTCGCTTAGGGGATTCCTTGTCCAAGTTATCAATAATACTATTTTATGAAGTCTTGTCATTAGATGCTCCAAGAATGTTGATTGATACTCATTTGAGATATATTATTTTTCTTATGGATTTTATATGTAATGTTTAATTATAGACTTCCGCAATTAAAGGTATTTGTCTAAATGTTTTAAATGAGTTATTGTGAGAGGTTTGGTATGATCCTAGGCATGATTTATTTATGTGTAAGTGGATTCTATGGGCGTGGATGACCTTATGTCTTCCCATATTCTAGGACCATTATATCTCTAAAGTTGGGATGTGACACATCATGATTCAATTTATTATCACATGGATATCTTTCATATAGTAAAGAGCCATAAAAGCCACATATATCCATGGTGGATTCAATTCATATCAAATCCCTATCAACTTCCTTTTTTATTATGGTGCTTAACATATGCTTATTTTGAAAACTACTTTGTAACAACCCATATCTACCTTAGGAGTTTTAGTGACAAATTATTTGAATTTAGGGTTATTGTGACAAATTGTGTGAGTACATGAAAATTTGTGAGTAACGTGATTTATGAGTTTGGGGCATGTTAAATTAATTTGGTATGCCTAATGTGAATTATTATTGTGAAATAAATGGTTTAAATAAAATGCATTAACATGAAATAATTTATTTTTCGTAAAATGAATTTTCACGTAAAAAGGCGATTTTTAAGTATAAAATAATTTTATGAGGATTTTCAAAATATTTTTAAATAAATATTATGGGGAAAATTTTAATGAAAATAAGAAAAATATTTTATTTTTGATTACCCATAATCAGCCCTAAATTAAATAAAAAGCCCAAATACCCAAAAGCCCACTACACCAAAACACTCCTAACCTAGCTCATTAAGGGCAAACTTGGAAATTGTACACCAAACCCTAATATATAATGAAAATTTCAGCCAGCACTCTTATTCCAGCAGCCATCACTCCATTTTTGTGTATCTTAATAGAGAAATTCTCCCAAAATATTTCTCTCTACTGAAATTAAGAAAACACCTTTTAATTTTGTGATTTCTCGCCCGTATTTGTAAGTTTTTCTTCTCATTTAATTTCCTATAGGATTTCTATGAAATAAATTATAAGAAAATTATATTGAACTGGGTCTTTACTGATTTTTATAGATTCAACTTCATTTGGGTGAGTTTTTGAGAGAGAAATTTAATTCTCTATCGAAAACACAAATCTTTCCGTGCGATTTCTCCAAAGGTGAATCCTATAACTTAAAATTGAACTTTTTATGCATAAACATCACTAAGGGGGGGAAAATTCTACGTCATTGATTTCTAAACTGATTTTTGATGTGTTTTGATGAAATATATTGGATTAAATTATATTTCTGCATATTTCTATAATAACCAAAAAGTTTTAGAAAACAAAGGAATTCAAGGTTTTTGTGCTAGAACTTAGAAGTTGGAAAATTCTATTATTAATTAAACATGTGGCTGCCAATTTGTATATGAATGGATTCTAATCTAGTATTTGTTTTTTTTGAATAAAAAATAATGATTTAAATCATGTGTTTGCATATCGCTGTAATGAACGGAAAGCATGAAAAGCGTAAAAACTCATGATTTTCACCCTAAGCCTTAAACTTTAGAATTTTCATGCATAATTATTATCTATGGCTGTCAAATCATACATGTGGATGTTCTACATTGATATTTTCTATGATTGAATGAAAAATAATGGTTTAAATCATATGTTTACATATTACTGTAATGATCGAAAAATACCGAAAAATAAGAAAACGCATGGTTTTGCATCCTAAAACCTAAAATTGGAATTTTCATGTACATGTCACACCTATTGCTGCCAATTCATGTATATTAATGTTCTAAAATGATTTTCATTGTGTTTGCATGAAAAATCTAGGTTCAAACCATGTTTCTATATATTACTGTAATAGACAGAAAGTGCAAAAAGTAAGAAAAATCAATTTTTCCCTTGATAAATAATAGAAAAATCAATTTTTCCCTTGATAAATAATTTTTATGCAATGTATTTTGATGATTATTGACATATATGTATGTATAATAAATGACAAAATTTCATGTTAGTTGAAGGTATGACCTTAAATAAGCCTAAAGGCACTTTGGTATACTTAAGGTATCTTAACCTTATATTGTGATTAGAATGTGAATGTGACTAGGAAATATCGAACTAGATGTTATGATTACTTGATAATTAATAAATGGTCTTGAGTTGATGAAGTGATTGATTGAATGAATGAATCATAAGAGTTAAGCATGACACTTGAAAGGTTATTTGTTAAGTTGACATGTATGAATGTGTTAAGTATACTAAGATGATTGTTAAAATGAATTGATATCATGATAATGATATTATGATGACCTTAGAAAGGTATTGACATGATTGTGATGTGTTTTCATATGGGCCTATAAAGGCTAAGTGTATGAGACTTTTAAGTCAAAATGTTATGTGCAAGTGATGAGGTGTACTTATATATGCAACTCTAAGTATATGTGAATGTTAGATGTGCATAGGGTAGTTATGGGATAGGACAGCATCATGATTGAAGAAATACTAAGTATCAAATTAAACATTATGATAGGGCTTAAGTAGTCTTAGAAGTCCAAGGGCTACATGAATTAGGAGCAAAGGAACCATAAGGTGAGTAAACTCTATATTCCTGCTTCCAGTGTGAGTAAACACTATGTTCATGTTACAAGTGTGAGTAAACATGTATTCATTCTACAAGTGTGAGTAAATGTCGTATTCATACTACAAGTGTAAGTACACATTATGTTCAAGTTACAAGTATAAGTTATCATGTTATGTGAATCTTTGATATCTTGAAACCCAAGTTCCTTTCTATTTTAATGATTTCTTTGTAAGCTTGGGTTGTCAAAGGACATTTGGTCCAAAACCATTTTTTTATTACTCAACTACAATAAAGAACCTTTATAATTATTGCCCTAACTTATATTCTTTATAGAACTACACTGTTATTTGTCCTTTATTTGGTAAGTTAAGCACCAACAATGCTACTATTACCTTTATATGTTATAAATTATATTATGAGTTATTTGTGAATATGGCAACAACCTTCACTTTATATGTTATGAGTTATGTGTGAACATGGCAGCAGCCTTCACTTTACATGTTATGAGTTATGTGTGGAAAAGGTAGCAGCCTTTACTCTATATTATGTTACGAGTGGACAAGGTAGCAGCCTTCACTCTATATTATATTACGAGTGGTCAAGGCAACAGCCTTCACTCTATATTATGTTACAAGTGGACAAAGTAGTCTGCACTCTATATTTTGTTATGAATGGATAAGGCAACAACCTCCATTCTATATATTATGAGTTATAAGTTGATTTCTATAAACCTTGTTAAATCGCAAGCCATGAACTATGAAAAATAAATTATGGACTATGAGCTTTGAAACCTTTTAAGTAATATATGTTATTGTTTAGGTTATGTTGTTTACTCATTGAGATCATCTATCTCACCCCTTCTTCCTTATGTGGTTCTAGGTGAACAATATGAGGAGGCAATTTGATAGCTCAAGCACCCTACCTCGCTTAGGAAATTCCTTGTCCAAGTCTTAAATAATACTATGCTATGAAGGATTATCGTTAGATGCTTCGGGAATATTATTTTTGATGTTTATTTTGAGATGTTATTTATTAAGGCTTCAACTGGATTATGAATATTAATTTCTTATGGATTGAAGTGAAGTATCTAATTATTGTCATCCACAACTAAAGGTTTTGATATAAATGTTTTAAAATGAGTTATCGTATAAGGTTTGGTATGATCCTAGGCAGTATTTGTATAAGTATAAGTGGGTTCTATGAGCGTGGACAACCTTATGTCTCCCTATGTTCTACGACCGTCATGTCTCAAAAGTTGGGATGTGACACACTTTCATCAAGAAACTTGTAAAACGCAATTTCTCAAAGCCACATTAATTTGGACCTCAAAACACAATGCATTTCGTGATCGCGACACAAGACGCAAAATGATAGTCATGACCACGCTAAATTTCCAAAAAAAAAAACACTATAGACACAGAGAGATTTACGACTATGGTCGCGACCACGATCCTAATTGCAAAACAAGCAGTGACTGCGATAGGTAATTCCGACCACAATAGACTGACCAATCGAAAAACACCTCTTCGCGCAAGCCAACTTTGAAAAGCCATAACTTTCAACTACATATGAGTTATAAGGCGTAAAATATATCAAATCAAAACTTATCCAAAGATCTATAATTGTGTCTGAGTTTACCTGACACTGCCCATTTTTGAGCCTAAAATAAATCATTTAAAATTATTTCAGAGGCTCTAAAGTTTTGTTCATCTAAAGTAAACACCAATCCCAATAACTAAAGGAAATATCTTTTCTTAGTACATATTCCATTTCCTAACATTTATACAATAGTTACACAACATATGCATACAAAAGGTTTATATACACTCTACTAATTACCTTACATTCTAGACAAAGCGATATACGGATATGGACATCTATATATATATATATATATATATATATATAGACACATACAAACATACATGCATACATATACACACACACACACACACACACACATATTCATATAAATATATATTTGTGTGTCTGTGTGTTTGCATATATATATATCTATGTATATATATGTATGTATATATGTTTATATATATACATATATACACACACACACACACACACACACATATATATATACATGCACATATACATATACATACACATATATATGTATCCGTATATATATATATATGTATATGTATATATATGTATATATATATATATATATATATATATATATATATATATATATATATATATATCTCTCTCTCTCTCTCTCTCTCTCTCTGTGCGTGTGCGTGTGTGTGTATATACACATATATATATGTGTATGTATATACATATAAATATACATATGAACATATATATATATATATACATATACCTGTATATATATATATATATATACACACACACACACACATATATATATATACACACACACACACGGATATATATATATATAAGCGCGCGCACACACACACACAAACATATACATATATATGTACGTACATATACATATATATATATATATATATATATATATATATATATATATATATATATATATATGTACGTATGTATATATTATTTAACAAATTAATTAATAGCCTCGTTCGAATTTGAAAATTGAATTTCAATTAGATATACTTTTTCTTCGAGTTTCACCAATCATTAGAAAATGAAATTAAAGTTTTCTTATTAGGACAAATAAAAATTTTAGGATAAATAAAATTGAGATTCTTAATCGTTATTGATGTATTTTATTCCATGTATACGTATAATATAATGAAAAACCACAAAAAAAAAAAAGAAAGGGATAGACTTCTTTTATGTTATGAATTTTTTGCTACGAAAAGAGGAAAATTTACAAACAAAATGTATAGAATAAGGAAATATATAATAATAAATAGTAAAGAATGGTTTTTTTAACAATAAAAGTCTTTATACATATATATATATATATATATATATATATATATATATGTATACACGTGTATATACGCGCACACACACACATATATATATAGACATTTATTGTTAAAAATACCATTCCGCACTACTTACTATTATATATTTCCTCATTCTATATACTTAGTTTGTGCGTATATATATATACACGCGCGAGCGCACATACACACATATATATATGTGTATATATATATATATATATATATATATATATATATTATTTAACAAATTAATTAATAGCCTCGTTCAAATTTGAAAATTGAATTTCAATTAGATATACTATTCTTCGAGTTTGACCACTTATTAGAAAACGAAATTAAAGTTTTTTTATTAGGATAAATAGAAATTTTAGGATAAATAAAATTGAGATTCTTAATCTTTATTGATGTCTTTTATTCGATGTATACGTATAACATAATGAAAAATGACAAAAAAAAGAAGTGAATTGACTTCTTTTAAGTTATAAATTTTTTGTTACGAACAAAGGAAAATTTACAAACTAAATATATTG
>CANTUT010000509.1:47500-85000 GCA_947687605.1 Reutealis trisperma | reverse complement strand
AGCCCCACAAATTGACCTAACCCAATCCTTCTAACTAATCATCTCTAAAGACTTAACCTTCCTTATCAATCTCTCCAATCCAGCCTCAAACCAAATCTTCTCTAACGTCAAGCCTATTTAAGTCTTTTAAACTAAACAGCCCGATCTTTTCCAATACCATACCTTGCTTGACCTCGCAGAATGAGTTCTTCCTAGACTGACCTGATAGCCATTGACAAACCAACCTCATACTTGATATGCCCATTTTCTCCTCTGAGCTAGCTAATCAACTAAAAACCAAATGACCAAACCACTTTCCTTTATCATTTTAAAGTGGGGCACCTCTTTTCCAAATATTCACCTTTCTAAAATGGGGGCATCTTTCTCATAAAGATCAACACTTTTATATCAGTCTAACCCATCATATGTTCACTGTATCTAATCATTGCATAGTTATCCAATATTTTTGCATTAAATAGGCTCATGAATCAAGATGGATCATCAAACTCTTGAAGTAAAATAGATCATCAACCTAAATCTAAATCAATCTCTTTTCAAAAATCAATCTCAATCTTAGGACCACTACTTTTACTATTCCTACCAAACAGGATAGTTATATTTATTATTCCTACTAGATAGGATGGTTATCTTTTTTATCCTACTAGATAGGACCATCACTCTTCATTCGTACTATAAATGACCATTACTTTTGCTGTTCCTACTAGATACGATGGTTATCTTTTCCACTCCTAGCAAACAGGATGGTCATCTTTTTTATCCATCCAGATAGGATGGTTATCTTTTTTATCCTGCTATAAAGGACCACTACTTTCACTGTTCCTGCTAGACATGACAATTATCTTTACTATTCATACTAGATATGATCACCACTTTGTCGATTCCTACCAAATAAGGTCATTTTCTTTCTTACCAAACAAGATCATCATTCTTACTAGACAAGAACATTGCTTTCAGCTCCTATTAGAACGGACAACTACCAAATGCTACTAGCCGCCATATCTCCCTAATATACTAAGGGCATTTTTCTTATCCATCCCTATGGTTTCTTAAAATTCAACCACACCTTTCACCCAAATATGTCCAAACTCTGACTTAGACATCAATTTGGTTCCTTTCACTATCCCTCATCCTTGGGTTTACTCTCATCAGATTTGCCTTTCAAACTAAGACAATTCTGATGAAGGGGAAGTTATGAACCCTTAAATTTATACCCTTTAGTATGCGTTGGAATAATAGAAGCACATAGACTCAGTAAACTGACCGTCAGAAGCTAAAATTGCCAAAAACCACTAAAATGGGAAAATCAAAAAATGGAGCCCTTAAAAATGAAAACTATCTCTTTGACCTTCCATCACTCTCAAATAATCTAAGACTAAATGACAAACACAATGTAGTTGGAATCATGAAAAATGAATGAGAAAATAGCAAAAACAAGTGAAAATAAGCAAAATAGGCAAAAATGGGCCTATTGCTATAGAGCCCTCTACGATTCCACAGAGAGCTATATAGCACCATCGCAGAGACCTCTGTAGCATAATAGAGCCTTATGCAGTAACTCCTACAAATTTCAAAGTTTTTTATGATCCCATATCAGAACTTCAATGTTTTCCTCCTCCAATCTTCTGCCTATATATGAAGGACCTCTCCACTCTTCAAGAGATCAACTATGGGAGCTTGAAAGCCTTTGCATTAAGCAAACCATGCTAGTAAGCTTTTCTTTTCTTACACTTTGTATTTGCTCCTTACTTTGTAAAGTGAGTTAGGGTTTCTCCTTGATTCCTACCCAATAAGTCGAAGGCTTTTTGCCTGTCTGTTCGAGGCAAGTCTATTGTTTAAGACTCATATCCTATTCCAGGCAAGTCTATTGCCTAAGACTCATGTCTACCATCTGAGGCTAGCTACCACCCAACATCTGAGGCAAGCCACTACACTATTTAAGGTTAGCCACTGCTCATCATCTGAGGTAGGCTACCACTCGCCATCCCAAGCAAGCAGCCACACCATCTAAGGCCGTCGTCGCCCATCATCTAAGATAAGTTTCTTTCCCTTTTCTATTCCTTTTTCTTTATTTCATTCATTATTTCTTTCCTTGGGATTTATGCTCTAAGGTTCCTTTTCTAATTCTTGATTCGTTAAGGTGGTTAATTAGAATCTAACTTAATTAACTCTACTTAGTAATCAATTGGTTAAATTAATCAACTCAACCCTTTTTTAATCAATCAATCAAAATATGATAAAATAGCTAGGCTAAACTAACTTCTTTATAAGAAGGGAGAATTGTGTGGGTTCTAATTTCCATTTAAAGGAATACATAGGCATGCTTGGTTTAAGCATCGATTCTAATTAAAACTAACTAATTCTCCTCCATCTATCACCTTCTTCATTTGCTTTTTTTTTTTTCTTTTTACTTTGTAATTAGGATTAGTTTGGTGAATATGTGACTTCTCTATAACCCATAAGGGCTAGAGGAGGTATTCCCTAAGTTTGGGATTTCATTATAGTATTAACTCTCTTTTATTTCAAACTCTAATTATGTATAAACTTTATGGATTGAATGATCATGCATATTATAAATTATTCATGTATCTTAAATTGTTCATGAAACATATTTTAAATCACTCTTATGTTAATTGGCCAAACTTATTTTGTTAATGTAAACCAAAAACTTGATTCTCAGATCCTCTTTAGTTTTGAGGCTAGTGATATTTTTTTTCTTTGGGTAATAATGGGAGTCAAATGGGTTTTTTCCTTATATTTTCCTGAATAAAAATAAATTAAGGTAGCAACTTTAAGAAATAATTTTCAAATCTATCAAAGATAAGGTTGAGGGCTTTCCTGTGAGTTCTTTCCTAAGTGACCATTTTGATTCTCTTTAGGAGATCGGACTAGTGCTCGGGTGATGCCTCACACTATCTGAGAGGAAGACTAAGTTCAATAATGAGCTCCTTTCATGTACATAGCCCATTTTTTTTAACTCTCTATCATATGGCACTAATAAAATTAAAGGAAATGAAGGTACAACTAAAGATTTGCTAGGCAAAGGGTTTATTAGATCATGTGTTCATCATAGGGTGCATTAGTCCTATTTATGAAGATAAAGAATGTTTCTTTTGGACTGTGCATTGAATATAGATAGTTTAACAAAGTGACTATCAATAATAAGTATCCTCTACCAAAGATAGATGATTTGTTTAATCAATTATATAGAGCTAGTCATTTCCCCAAGACTAATCTTAGGTCAGGCAATCGTAAGGTTAGGATCCAAAATGAGGACATGTGCAAAACTGCCTTTAAAACCCAATATTGCCATTCTGAGTTCAAAGTGTTACCTTTTGGACTAACCAATGCTCTAGTTTCATTTTTGAACTTGATGAATAGGGTGTTCAAGCCATTCATAGATAAGTTTGTCATTGTATTCATTGATGACATTTGTATTCATTATAAGGGTAAAGAAGAACATAAAGAACATTTGAGTTATATGCCAAACCATCTAACTATAACTTTTCGCTTAATCATAAATGTTTCCTAGGACATGTGGTTCATAAGGATGGTATTCAAATAGATCCTAAGAAGATTGAAGCAGTTTCTAATTGGCCTAGATCTACTAATGTGATAGAAGTGTATAGTTTTCTAGTATGGCTAGTCATTGTAGGAGATTTATAAAGGATTTCTCCAAAATAATTTCATCATCAAGCAAGTTATCTAGTAAAAGTGAAGTTCCAGTAGGATGATGTTTGTGAATAGAGCTTTCAAATGCTTAAGAGTTGTCTCACTATATCTATAGTGCTTGCATTGCCAAAAAGGTCAGGTGGATTTGTAATGTATTGTGATACTTCCAAAGTGGGGCTTAGATGTGTCCTTATTCAAAATGAAAAAGTGAACAAGACATGCACTCAAATATTCCCTCTTTTTTTAGGTTTAGACATGCCAATTCTCTATCTTTAAAATTCAAGGATGAATTTTTAATAAAAGGGGAGAATGTAATATCCCAAGCAAGTATTAGTTATACATGTTAGGTGACTTCCTAAATATATGTGAAGTTTGTAGTTTCAAAGGTCATAATAACAAATAAGATTACACTTATTAACCATTTAGACTAAATTTTACATTCAATTACAATTTTAAAAAATTTATACAGAGGACAAAATCATGAATGTTCACTATTTTGAATGAATGCTATAGGAAATTATAAATATAGACAAAGAGTAAAATGATACTCATCATCATTATGAACGAGTGTTATTAAATTTTAGAATTTTATATAGTAAGCAAAGTAACATCCACACCCACTCTAGGAGTTTTCATGAAAACATACTTGAATTTAGAGCTATTATGACAAAATGTGTGCTTTTATGAAAATTTATGAGTCATATGATTGGTGAGTATGTGACAGGTTAGATTAGTTTTAATATGCATAATATGAATTTTTAATGAAAAATAAATGATTTATATGAAGTGCATAAGCATAAAATAATTTATTGTACATAAAATGAATTTTTATGCACAAAACGATTTTTAAGCCTAAAATAATTTTTATGAGCATTTTTAAAATATTTTTAAATAAATATTTTTAGGGGGATTTTAATGAAAATAATAAGAAAAATATTTTATTTTTAATTACCTATAATCAGTCTATAAATAAAATTAAAAGGCCCAACTCACCAAGGCCCAATACATCAAAACACTTATAACCTAACTCATTAATAGCAAACTTGTAATTTTGCCAAAACCTTACATATATATAGATAAATTTCAGCTAGCCCTAGAGTAACAGCTACCATTCTATTATTCTTCATAATTTTTATAGAAAAATTCTCTCAAAAATATTCTTTCAACCGAAATTCACAAGGTGCTTTCAAACCTTATGATTTTGTGACCGTTTTCATAAGTTTTCTCTATCCTTTCAATTTACTATTTGATTTTTATAAAACTAATCATGAAAAAACTATTTTGGGCTATTAATTTACTTTTTTGTTAATTAAATTTGGCCTGAATGATTATTTTGAAGGAGAAACCGATTTTCCACTGAAAATTTTCTTCGCACGTCTACCAAAGGTGAACCCTAAAACTCAAAGTTGAAATTTTCATGCATAAATACATGGGGGGCTACCAATTTGTATGTGTTTGTGTTCTAAATTGATTTTTGTTGTGTTTAAATGAAAAATATTAATTTAAATCATATTTCTGTATATTACTATGATGATAAAAAAAGTACAAAAAGCAAGAAAATTTATGGTTTTTACACTAGGACACAAAAGTTAGAATTTTCATGTATAAAAATTTCAAGAGGTGCTGATGTATATATGTTGATGTCACATCCCAATTTTAGAGATATGACAGTCTTAGAATATGGAGAGACATAAGGTTACCCACGCCTATTGAACCCACTTAAATACATATAAACAATACCTAAGATTGTGCCTATACCTCATGCATTAACTTAATTAAACCATTTATAAGAAAAACCTTAAGTTGCGGAAGAATAGTTAAAATATACTCTAAACCCAATCCTAAGGAAATAACATTTAAGACTCTAAATAATTTATTAGATGAATAATATTCCAAAATAAAACTTTCCAAAAAGGACTCCTGGAGCATCTAAAGGAGACTTTTCATATCACAGTATGATAATAAACTTGGACAAGGAAATCCCCCAAGTGGAGTTGATTGTTTGAGCCATCACCTTACCTTCTCATAATGCTTACCTGGAACCACATAAGGAAAATGGTGAGATAGATGATCTCTATGAGTAAACAATATAGCTTATACAATAGCACATCCCTTAAAAGGGGCTCATAGCACATAACTCATAGGTTATGATTCATAATTCAAGATTCGCAGTTCATGGTTCATTATTTGCAATTTAACAAGGTTCACATAATTTACACTTATTACTTGTGAGTGAAGACTCTTGCTTAATTCACTCATGAGTGAAGACCTTACTTAATTCACTCGAATTTACTTATGAGTGAAGACTCTTGCTCAATTCACTTGTGAGTGAAGACCTTGCTCAATTCACTCGAATACACTGAGGAGAGGTGGCCTCAAGTCAAATTCCAACTCCTATCATAAAGAAGCATGAAGCTAATCTAGCCCTATGGCTAGAACTGCCCCTTCTAGCTGAGGTGGATACCATGCCTCTATCTATCTTGTTAAAACCATGTGTACAGGTTCGGTACAAGGATTTCTATATAAAAGGTTCATGGGTACCATAGCTAGAGCTAATGGTAATCACTTATAACAATAGCACTTAAGAAAGTAATCACATGTAGCACATTAGCAATAGCAGTTTAACTTATTTAATAAAAGATAAATAATAGTGTGGTTCTAGAAAGAATATTAGGTAAGGCAATAATCACAAAGGTTCTTTCTTATCATAGAATAATCAAAATGGCTTTAGACCAATTGTCCTTTGGCAACCCAAGCTTAGCAAAGAAGTTATATTGTTATAATAGAGAATAGGAAGGTACTAGGGTTTCAAGAATCTCAAAGGTTTATATAACATGATAACTTGTAGTTGTAACATGAACATAATATTTACTCACCTTATGGTTCCTTTGCTCCTAGTACTAATAACCCTTGAACGTCTAATAATCCACAAGCTCTATAATACATTTCAATTCAATACTATAGGAATTGGCACCTTCTTGAATTTAATACACATGAAATTTCCAACTTTTAAGTTTTAGGATGAAAACCATGAATTTTCCTTGTTTTCAGTACTTTCTGACCATTACAATAATATATAAAAACATGATTTAAACCAATATTTTTAATGTAAATATATCAAAAATCATTTTAGATTATCAACATATATGAATCGGCACCTCTTGTAATTTTTATACATGAAAATTTTAACTTTTGTGTTCTAGTGTAAAAACCATGAATTTTCTTGCTTTTCATACTTTTTTGATCATTACAGTAATATAGAGAAATATGATTTAAATCAATATTTTTCATCTGAATGCAAAAAAAAAAAAAAATCAATTTAGAACACAAACACATACAAATTGGCAGCCCCCTATGTATTTATGCATGAAAATTCCAACTTTAAGTTTTAGGGTTCACCTTTGGTGGATGTGCAAAGGAAGAGTTGTATTTTCAGTTGAAAGTCAGTTTCTCCTTCAAAATAATCACCTAGGCCAAATTTAACCAAAATAAAATTAGTAAATACATAGCCCAAAATAGTTTTCTCCTGACTAGTTTCATAAAAATCAAATAGTAAATTGAAAGAAGAGAAAAACTTACAAAAATAGTCATAAAATTGCAAGGTTTAAAGGCACCTTATGAATTTCGATTAAGAGAACATTTTTGAGAGAATTTTTCTATTAAAATTCTAAAGAATAACATAATGGTGGCTGCTAAGATCAGGGCTAGCCAAAATTAAGGTTAATATTGTGAACCCTTAATTTTGTAACCTCATAATCTAGCTGCACTTTAGCACCTGCTAAGTTTAACACGCTACGCAAAGCTATTATGACAATTTCACTAGTCGGTTAGCGAGTAAGGGTTTAGGGATTGTGCCTTCAAAAGAAATTTTTTAGCCTTAGTTACATTACTATCCGGACATCCAAATTTTCTAAACCCCAAACCAACCAATCCCTTTAAAAGAAAAACAAAACAAAACAAAACAAAAGCCAGCTGCGTTAGAAACTAATGTGACTCCGTGTCAATAGAGGCCTGGATTTGTGTCCTTGGCAGCATGGATCCACACCACCTATGCACAGTGGCCGTGAAGAGTAGCACAGATTCACCCACCCATGGCGAGGATCTGTGCCGCCCTGGCAGGCTGAAATGCCCAAAATGCCCTTTGTTCTGATTTTGTTTTAGTATTTTTTAGCCCTATTCTTTTTGTCTTTTCATATTTTCACTTCCCAAATCAACCTCACCTCATTTTCTTATAAATAACCCTTCCATTTCCTCATTTCAAGCATACTTTGAGTTAGAGTTGATAGCTATCCTTTAATTCATCTCTTATTCTTCCTCCAACCACTCTCTAATTAATTAATTAATCTTTTTAATTAATTCATTATCTCACCCTAACCAAGTTAATTAATCATTTTAATTAACTAAAACTCTCTTTTTTAATTAAAATTAATCACTCAATTAATTAATTAATTAATCTTTTTAATTAATTAATTAATCACTTTTTAAAATCAAATTAATCATTTTCCTTAATCCACCTTTCCTCCAAATTAATTAATTAATCCATCCATCCTTTTCATCATATTACTTAGTTAATTAGTCATTTTAATTGATTAATTAATCTTCTAATCAATTCAATCACCCGGTCCAGATAAAATAAAATTTCAGTCCAATAAAACTCTCTGCCCACCAAGAGCTAAGGTATTAGCCTTTTCCTCTCATATTCAAATCAAATCAATATGATCAACTCCTAAACCCTTCCACTTAATCATAGAATACACTATGTGGGTTTTGATCCCCATTCAATGGGGTACGTAGGCACATTTAGAATCTAAATCCAAATCTCAATCAACCTTTTTTTCTCTTTTTAATTTGTGGATAACTTTATTTTAATTTTCTCCTTACACTAATTGTCATATAACATTTGTCATTCATTAAATTAATTTTTAGGTCAAATTAAACTTAAGAGTCAAAGTTAGATTATTTAAAACTAAAAATCTAGTCTCCAAACTCAACTTGGTTCGAGGTTGGTGATTTTATCCTTAGATAAATTAATTGAAAATTAATGAATTGGAGTCAATTGGATTTTTCCTTAATTTTCCTATTTAAAAATAAATTAGAGCTGCAACTCTCAAAAATCATTTTCAATATCAACCAAAGCTGAACCCAAGGGTTCCATCACGACTCTAAAATCCGAATGAGCATCCAAGTTCCCTCCAGCGGATAGGGCCAGTGCTCGGGTGAGGCCTCACAGCTGGCATCTCCACTCGGGGCTATTGCCACCATTTTAATAAAAGGAAAATAAGAGGATTACCATTTGGTTAAGATAAAATTTTTCAAAAATAATCTCCATTTGGTTCATTAAGTATAATTTGACTTTCATACATCACTTTGCATAATAAAGGCTTTATGCCTAACCTCAACTTTAGGAAAACTTTTCAATGGTGAGCAGTATTGGACCGACAACACTCTTTGATTATATTGGGAGATAGCAAAAGCAATCCACCTCGTGATGAATCTTTGATCATTTTGATGGTGTAATGAGCAATCAGTACCGTTAAACCCACACGAGGGTCCTTGCCTCACATATGGTTAGGTATATCAATGCTCTAGTGGTACGGGGACCCTTAATCAAACCACCCTTCGCCCTTGTGTATGTAGTTACCTTAGTATTGAGCTTAGATTCCATGTACCATAATAATGGAAACATTTGTACATATACCCATGAAACCTTTTTTTTTTTTTTTTTTGGCATACATCATGACATCACCACACATAGATAACATGAGAAACTTGATAAGGTAAATCCACAAAACCTTAAACCGATGGCCCATTACCCTAAAACACCTCACATACTCACCCTGTCAATATGTTAACTCAATGACCAACCATATAGAGGGAATCCTTCTCTTGACATACATTTACATTTATGCCATTTTTTTTCTCTCACAGTTTTGTATTCTTACCCATCTTTTTTCTGTTTGTTTTAAGGTACCAATGGCTAATACCTCTAACCCTTTCAACCAAGATGAGATGAGCACCTTTTTTGCCAACCTCCTTTAGAAACAAGAGGAGAATTTTCAAGCCACACTCACCACTGCCCTTAAGACCCAAGCTGACACCTTTACCTATGCTCTCAGTGCCCAGTCTATCACCTTTACCAATGCTGTCAACTCTTAACACCAGTCGATCATCAATGAGGTCAAGGAAATGATGAATACCATTGTTACTTCCCTTCCTGCTCATGTTAAGCCTGCATCTGTCCAAGCCTAGACTAGCCATGCCCTACTTTTACTCCTCCATGATCAATTTGACCAATAATGGGAAAACACCTAAAGCTCCAACCTATCTTGTCGTGGACTTGAACACAACTACACCCTCTCCCACTATAAATCCTTTTCAAAATGGAGATTTTTCTAACTTTCTCAAAGCTAAGAAATTGATGGAGAAAATTATGGCCATAAGAGAACACTCAAGAACATCAAAAAGCATAAAGACATGATAAATGTCGACTCTTTAACTCTCTTGCCAAATGCATGGGTTCCACCAAATTTTAAAATTCTAGTCATGGATAAGTTTAATGGCACCATATGTCCCAAAACTCACGTTAAGATGTATATGGGTGCCATGAGATCTTTTGGTGTGGATGATGAGCTCTTTACTTAGTTATTCCAATAATCCTTGATCGAAGCTGCTGTCAAGTGGTTATTAGATCACGACCAGAATCACAAAAAGACATGAGATGACATTTGCAATGCTTTTGTTAGTCGATAACACTATAACATTAAGGTGGATGTTACCTGTTGAGATTTGGAAACCACTAAATAAGGCAAAGAGAATCCTTCACCACATTTCTTATAAAATAGAGGATAAAAGCAGCTCAAATGGTGAACTATCCATCTGAAGTAGAGAAAATTGACATCATCATCAAGAACCTCCTCCCCCAATATCAAATGCATCTGCAAACTTAATACCTCCCTAACTTCAAAGCTCACATTGTCACTACCTCTAAGTTCGAGGATTTGATTCAATCAAGACAAATCAAGGATGAATCCTCTAAATATCACAAGAACAACAGTTACACCACCAACTCCACCATTTAAAAAGAAAGGAAGGTAAATGTTGTGTCCTATTACCAGCCGATGAAGTTAGAAACAAAGAGGAGTTTCTCTGAGCTAGGCATGCCCCTTAACGTCATTTACAAGAAAGCCTTAGAGGCTAATATGGTCAAGCCTCTAGAACCATGACCCCCTCCAAACCCCTTGCCTAAGGGTTATAATACTAATAAGCACTGCGACTTTCATCAAGGGACAGGGCATAAAACTGATGCATGCAAGGCTCTAAAGCACAAAATTTAAGATCTCGTTGATAGCGAAGACATCATTGCTCTTAGACCTAAAGTCTAGCACCACCATCATTGCTCTTAGACCTAAAGCTCACATGACCATCTCAAGCTTAACCCAATAACCTATATTTTGAGAAGAGTGCTAGCATTATTATGCCCTTATCCAAGTCTTTTGAGTATACATTTAAATCCTCTGAGTCTATGTCTGAGTCTAGGTCTAAGTTTTTTTAGTCTATTTTCTATTAAATTTTTCTTTAAATTTGAGTCTGTAGGCCTTATCCTTTTGAGTCTATATTTCGCCTTTAGGGTTTATCGTTTAATGTACTCATGATCGAATTTTTATCAGTAATAAAAATTTTGAACTTTGTTGATTTGCTTTAATTTTTTTTGATTCGTCTTTGAATGGGACATCTTAAAAAAATGAAATGAAAAAAAATAGAAAAAAAAAGAATGAAAAAGGCAAAAGGATTAATTAATTATGGCACTAAGGAAAAGAATAAAAGATCCTATACATTGCAGTTGTATGGCAGTAGTGGAAAAAACTCATGAGTTGTACAGGACAAGGACATGATAGGGATGATCCAAGCATCGTAGTTCATGAGATCCCAACTACACGTGTAAGAAACCTATCAAGGAGAAGCTACAGAGAATGAAGACAAAATAGATTGAAGGATATCATGACCAACTAAATGCCATTCATGAAAAGAGAATCGATGCTTTATACAAAATTTAGGGTCATCAATAAAGACTAGCCAAGCACTTCAACTAGAAGGTGAGAGACAAGGGTTCGCAGGAAGGAAATCCATATCTAGGAGAAATCCAAGCCCTTATTCATGATCTAAGAGGAAGTTCAAACTAAACTAAGATGGATAGTACATGCTCAAGAAGAACTTATCCGAATGAGGAACCATATTCACAGACATGGACTGAAATTAATTCTCCCATCTTGGCAATTTGGATCAGCTAAAACAATACATCATTCAAAGATGACATTTGCATTTCATTTCTATTTTTCATGCCTGTGTAATCAGAACTATGTCGTCCTAATTCTCCCTAAAAGAAATAACTGACAGAAAAGTGATATAAGGAATATGTAGGAAACTCGACTCGGGTGCGATCCAAATCATAATATGAAATATTTTTTTTGCATCGCATTCTCATTTTCTTTATGCCTAATACACCATTCACTTAATTATTTTGCCTAAACAAAAAAAACAAGAAAAAGAAAAGAATGCTCGCTCAGCTGAAAACCTGAAAGGGTAGCTTAGGCAGAAATTAGAGTAAAAATAAAAGATGTCTCATTTAATGATGATCAAATTTTGCAAAATACAAACCCATCATAAAGGATAGTCATTTCAATGTTGTCTATAACTTATGTTGTTTCATGTAGTCCTATCAACCTGTAATTATTTTGAACAAAAAGAAAAAAAAGGGTCATATGTGAAGTCATGGTCCAGCCAGTCTTTCTCTACCTCCTAAGCTGCACATCTCTCATGTCCTTATCAGAATCTGAGTTTGCCACAATCTCCTCAAATAGGCACACCCCTCCTCTAAGTCTCTATAGCTCCTTCTGCCGCAACAGTAGAAGCACCAACAAATTAGAACTATTCACCACAACAATATTGAAAACCCTCTCTTGAGTACCTAGTCTTGAAACTACTTCCAAAACCCCTTCTGTAGTTTAGAAACTGTAGTACCCCTTTCTGCCCTAACTATAGCAGTCCTTATCTGAACCACTACTATAGTGTGATCCTATCTCACTACAGTCATAATGTCCTTTGACACCACCACTGTAATTTAAGTCATTACTGTAACCTGTGGTGTCATACTTCTAGTAGATCCCCGAGTCTCCTTCAAAGATCAAGTCATCCCCTCTGTTTGTGCTACAGTCTTTTTGCTATTAGTGGCACCTCTTACAGTCTCTCCTTCCTCAGCTACATCACCCTATATTCCCCTTAGCAGGGTAGCCTAGTACTCTTTTTCAACTAGCTAAGCTACATTTATCAACCACCTATCATACCTCTCTATCGTCCTAAGTGAAATCCTAATATAAATAGCATGATAGCTCCTCAGTAAGCCACCCCTTGATAGTTTTAGCAATGGGAGCTATGATCTTTACAGACTCTAAAAAAGGAAATTGGGGGCACATCTTGAGTTTACCTCATTTGCCTTAAGACCCTTATCCTCTAGTAGAAAATCACTCAAACCAAGCCCAACAGGCAAACTACTCGACATCCATAACCCCCAATCATGAGAGATCTAATCCTTTACCATTGGTAGTGCTGAAAATGTATCATCCTAGGGCAAGCTATAAGCAACCATCCTATCCAATCTCTAATTAAGTCTCAATAAAGCATGTGCAGACTGAAAAGCAAGGGCTACCACCTGAAAATGATTCATCAGCCACACTTTCAAGACAACCCAAAACCTAAAATAGACACCCACAAAGCACCCCAATAGAAAGGGTACAAATAGACAAAATTTTCTCACTTAATGAATAAATAGCAAGACAGTTTATCTCTCCAAATCCCAAACAAAGCAGTCAAGGCTCATTAGTGTCTTTGCCAACACAGCTCTAACCATAAAATGCCTCTATTATATCTGCCACTCTAGCATCACCCCAATCAACAGACCCTTATCCGACTCTCAAATAGAAAATCAAAGCCCTCATCTTGAGTCTCTACCCCCTCGTATCTCCTTGGTCTCCAAGATCATGGAAGTTCTCAATCACAATGGTTAAATTTACTTGACCATCACTTATCATCATCTGACTTGTGACATCTTAAGACAAGTTCAAAAAAATTCAAGAAGATGCTAGACTATAAACTCTAGCACCATTAGAGTTACCTCTAAGTCGTAGCCACGCCATAACATTGAACTTCCTAAAGGTGGGATACAACTCCTCTTTAACAGCACCAAAATAGAAAACACGGGCCACCAGATTCTAAAACTTGAAGCAAACCATCAGTAAAATCTCCATACACTCAAACTCCTCTTAATGCTACCATGGCAACTATTCCATACTAACCCAAGTTGAGTTCCTCAACCTTGTCGAGTTTCTCAGTCCATAAATATAAGGCTTCACGGATGCAAAAGTCATATGAAAAAAATTGCATTCACAAAGCAAATGCATGAATCCACCCTTATGCATCCATGCAATCATCCATTATAGACGTCATCATAGATCATGCATGGCATAGAAGTCAAATAAAAGGTCTATAAATTCTGAAACATGCATGCATCATTTGTGTACCAGCATCTATGCAATCATGAACCATCATTCATAAGCTGAGCCAATAGCCTTATCGATATCTCCAAAAGCTTACCAGTACTTCCTCAAAGGTGACCGATACCTCCTAAAGTTGACCTGTGCTTCTTTAAAGCTAAATGATACCTTTCTAGATACTAATCAATGAAGTGTATTTTTGGAGTCCCTTTACTCCTAGCAAAGTTCCTTTGAGCCTTTCAAAGAGCCCAACCCCTCATATTCAGAAGCCTAAGTTTCTTTAGTATAACTGAAATTTTTTCAAAATCTGTCGAGCCAACTCGCCATAGGCACTCTCCTCCTATCAAAATCTTTTTAGAATCTCTTAAGTTGACTCACCATAAGCCAAGGCTCTTCCTTTACTAGAATCTTTTCAAAATCTATCTAGCTGACTCGCCATAAGATGAGGCTCTCCTCCTATCAAAATCTTTTTAGAATCTCTTGAGCTGACTCGCCATAGGCTGAGGCTCTCCCTTTATCAAAGATATTCTTAGAATATGTCGAGCTGACTTGCCATAGGCTGAGGCTTCCCTACCCAAACTTGTTAGAATCTCTCAAGCCGACTCGCCATAAGCGAGGCTCTCCCTTTACCAAAATCTTTTCAGAATATCTTGAGCTGACTCGCCATAGGCTGATGCTCTCGCTTTACCAAAATCTTGTTAGAATCTCTTGAGCCAACTCACCATAGGTTAAGGCTCTCCTTTCACAAAAATATCTTGTCCAAAATTCTCTTTTGTCCAAATCTATCAATTTCGTAAAATATCTATCCAAAAATATCTTCCACCTATAAATGTCACTTAGATATCCATATGGTTCCTTTTTCCATCTCTTTTGTCCAAATCTATCAATTTCACACATAAATGTCTACAAACGATTACCTATACATCTATATGGTTCCACTTTTCACCTTTTTTACCCAAATCATCTTTACCTCTAACATTAAGGCCAAATAAGTAGCCTTGATTGAGATTTACCTAAATCTTCTTTACCTCCAATATTAAGGCTGAACAGATAACCTTGATTGAGATTTACCCTAGATCATCTTTATCTCTAACATTAAGGCCAGACTAATAGCCTTAATTGAAATTCACTAAACCTTCTTTATCTTTAACATAAAGGACAAAAAGATAGCCTTGATTGAAATTTACCAAATATTCTTTGTCTTCTAACATTAGGGCCAAATAGATAGCCTTATTTGAAATTCACCAAGACCATTCTTGCATCCAACATCAAGGCTAGACTAATAGCCATTGACAAAACCTCATTTATCCTGGGGCATCCTCCCGAAGGACTTGACACGAACACACAAGCACATAAGCTTACATGACACCTCTTCTCAATGTTCACCATCATTAGAATTACCTTTAGTTCAAAGCCAATTCTGATGAGGGGGCAGTAGTGAACCCTTAATTTTGTAACCACATCATCCAGCAGCACCTTAGCACCTACTAAGTTTAACACGCTACATGTAGCCCTCACAGTAGTTTCGCTAACTAGTTAGCGGGTAGGGGTTTGAAAGAAATTTTTTAGCCTTAGTTACATTGCTATCTAGACATTCAAATTTCCTAAACCTTAAACCAACTAATCCCTAAAAAAAAAAAAAGTCAGTTGCGGATCCGCGTCCTCAGCGGCATGGATCTGCACCACCTATGCTCGGTGGCCATGTTGCTCTGATGCGGCCAGCCATACTGCCTTAACGTGGCTATCGTGTAAAGGCGACACAAATCTATACCACCAATGGCGCAGGTCTGAGCCGCCCTAGCCAATTGAAATGCCCAAAATCCGCTTTTTCTGATTTTTTAGTATTTTTTAGTCCTATCATTTTCATCTTTTCACATTTTCACTTCCCAAATCACCCTCACCTCATTCTCTTATAAATAGCCCTTCCATTTCCTCATTTCAAATACACCTTAAGTTAGAGTTGATAGCTATCCTCTAATTCATCTCTTATTCTCTCTCTAACCACTCTCAAATTAATTAATTAATCTTTTTAATTAATTAATTATCCTACCCTAACCAAGTTAATTAATCATTTTAATTAACTAAAACTCTCTTTTTTTAATTAAAATTAATCACTCAATTAATTAATTAATCATTTTAATTAATTAATTAATCATTTTTTAAAATCAAATTAATCATTTTCCTTAATCCACCCTTCCTCCAAATTAATTAATTAATCTTTTTAATTAATTAATCTATCCATTCTTTTCATCATAATAATTAGTTAATTAGTCATTTTAATTAATTAATTAATCTCCCAATCAATTCTGTCACCCGATCCCTATAAAATGAAACTTCGGTTCCATAAAACTCTATGCCCACCAAAAGCTAAGGTATCAGCCTTTTCCTCTTATATCCAATCAAATCAATCTGATCAACTCTTAAACCCTTCCACTTAATCGTGGAACGAATTACGTGAATTTTGATCCCCATTCAATGGGGTACACAGACACATTTAGAATCTAAATCCAAATCTCAATCAATCTCTTTTCCCCTTTTTAAGTTGTGAATATTTTATTTTAATTTTCTTCTTGCACTCATACCACACTCATGCATTAATTGTCATATAATATTTGTCATTCATGAAATCAATTTTTAAGTCAAATTAAACTTAAGAGCTAAATTTAAATTATTTAAAACTAAAAACCTAGTCCCTGAACTCAACCTGGTTTGATACTAATGATTTTATCCATGGGTAAATTAATTAAAAATTAATGAATTGGAGTCAATTGATTTTTCCTTAATTTTCCCATTTGAAAATAAATTAGGGTGGCAACTCCCAAAAATTATTTTTAAAATCAACCAAAGCCGAACTCGAGGGTTCCATTATGAATCAAAATCTAAATGAGCATTCCAATTTTCTCCAGTGAATGGGGCCAGTGTTCAGGTGAGATCTCACAAATATATGTAGGTTTTGGCAAAATTATAAGTTTGCCATTAATGCGCAAAGTTAGGAGTGTTTTGGTATATTAGGCTTTGATGAGTTGGTCTTTTTTATTTTATTTATAGGATGATTATGGGTAATTAAAAATAGAATATTTTTGTTATTATTTTCATTGAAATTCTCCCCAAAATATTTATTTAAAAATATATTTAAAATGCTCATAAAAATCATTTTATGTTTAAAATTTGTTTTGTGCATGAAAATTCACTTTATGTGCAATAAATCATTTTATGCTTATGCACTTCATATAAATCAATTATTTCATAATAATAATTTATATTATGTATATTATAACTAATCTAACATATCATATACTTATCAATTACATAACACATGAATTTTCATAAGAGCATACATTTCGCCTTTATAGTTCTAAATTCAAGTGAGTTGTTATGAAACTCCTAGGGTAGGTGTGGGTTGTTAAAATTGATATTCTAAAATTATTCTTGATATATTTACATCAAAAATATTAGTTTAAATTATGTTTTTGTGTATTATAGTAATGGTCGAAAAGTACCAAAAACAAGGAAAATTCATGGTTTTCATCCTAAGACTTAAAACTTGGAAATTTCATGTGTATAAAATTCAAGAAGGTGTTGATTCCTATATATTGGTATTCTAAAATGATTTTTGATATGTTTACATGAAAATTATTAGTTTGGATCATGTGTTTGCATATTACCGTAACGAACGGAAAGTGCAAAAAGTGAGAAAGTTCATGTTTGCCATGATTATATGGTATTTAGCTTACATTGGGATTTTAATGGCAATGTCTATAATTTTTGCATGAAATATTTCAATGATTATTGGTGTATACATGAATGATAAAAGATTTAATTACATGTTGATTGAAGGATTAACTCTAAACAATCCTAGAGACAATTTGTCCTACCTATGGTTTAACAACCCTATTACTATGTTATGATTAATATGTGTATATGATTAAGTGACAAGTGAAATAGGTCTTATGATGTGTTAATAGTGAATTAATAATCTTAAATTGACTATGGGATAGATGATATGATTTGTTCAAAAGAGATAATCATGATTGTTCAAGGTTACTTGTTAAGTTGATATATATGTAAAGTGTTAAGTGTACTAAGTTAAATGTTAAATGAAATTGATATTAGGATCATGATATATTGTGTTTGACTTTAGAAAAATCATATTATAAGTTATAATATGATTTCATGTGAGCCCATGAATGCCAAATGTGCAAGAATTTAAAACTCAACATGTTATATGCAAGTGATGAGTGCACTTCTAAGTGCAACTCCAAGTTTATGTGAATATCATATGTGCATGAGGTAGTTATAGGATAGGATAGCATGATAATTAAGAACATGCTAAGTATTGAATTAAATATATGTTAGACCTTGAGAAGGAGTAGAAGTTCAAGGGGCTACAAGTACTAGAAGCAAAGGAATCACAAGGTAAGTAAACATTATGCTCATGTTACAAGTATGAGTTATCATGATATGTGAACATTTGAGATTCTTGAAATACAAGTTCCTTTCTATCCTAAACTATAATTATATGAATTCATTGTTATACTCAGGTTGATAATTGGTTTGAAACTATTATTGTTTATTCCATGATAAGAAACAATCTTTATGATTGTTACCTTACCTTACTTTCTTTCTGGAACCACATTGTTGTTTATCTTTTGTTCAATAAGCTAAACATCTATTGTTATTGTATTACATGAGATTGCATTCTTCAGTGCTACTATTACCTCTCCTTTATGTTACAAGTGAGCAAGGCAATAGCCTTCACTCTATATTTATGTTATGAGTAGACAAGGTAGCAGCCTTCACTTTATATTTATATTATGAATGGACAAGGCAGCAGCCTTCACTCTATAATTATGTTATGAACAAGCAAGGTAGTAGCCTTCACTCTATATTTATGTTACGAGTGGACAAGGCAACAGCCTTCACTCTATATTTATGTTATGAGTGGACAAGGCAGCATCCTTCACTCTATATGATACAAGTTATAAGTTTGATATCTGTGAACCTTGCTAATTTGCAAACTATGAACCGTGACCTATGAACCCTTATAAAAGGATATGCTTTACTATTCAAGTTTTATTGTCTACTCATTGAGGTCATCTATCTCACCCCTTTTCTCTTATGTGGTTTCAGGTGAGCATTATGAGGAGACAACGTGATAGCTCAAGCAATCTACTCCTCTTGGGAAATTTCTTTTTCCAAGTCTACTATCTTTCTATGATAGGAGGAGTCCCTCTTAAATGCTCCGAGAGTCTCATTTTTAGAATATTATTCATTTGATAATTTTACTTGGAGACTTAAATGTCCTTTTAGTGTGGATTAGATTTAAAATTGTTTCTAAACTAGTCTTCTGCTAGTTAAAGTTTTCCTTATTATTAGATAATTAAGTTAATGTATGAGGTTCTAGTAAGATTCTAGGCAATGTTTATAAAAGCATGAGTGGATTCGATGGGCATGGGTGACCTTATGTCTCTCCATGCTCTAAGACCGTCATATCTTTAGAGATGGGATGTCACAAAGATGGTATTAGAGCTGTAGTTTTGAAGTCTAGTTTAGACATGTCTATTTATTGGGTTGATTAAGTATAATCCTGGAGCATAAAAATTTTCCTATCTTGTCATTTGCAGTCTATAGCTAGTATAGTTCTGCAAAATCCTGATAAGCTATAGTACTCCTTGTTATTATTTGTGTGTCTTACAATTCTTTTATCAAATGACCAAGAAGACTACCCCTACTAGAGGACCTCGACTTAGAGCACCTCGTGTGACATGCAAGAGGACTTAGCCAGAGATGTTTGAGAAAGGCCGTGCCTGTGATCCGTCTCAAGAAAAAGAAGACTCTTGATGAGGAGGACCCTGTAGAGTGTCTAGGTTATACCTTGATTCAGAGAAAGATGCAGAGGTTCACAAGAGATTGCTCAGACTTGATAAAGGAAAATCAACGTCTAAGGTCCTTGGTGCATGTTATAAGAAAGGACATTGAACAAATTAAGGCTAGAGATGTTGAACAGATGGGAGACTGTACATCCGATGTTTGCCATGATGAGGGACACAACTAAGACTTACACCAGTAGTTGGTAACTATTAGCCTAGTGGCATAGGACCTATATGATATGAATGATATTATTTGACTATTTAGCTACTTAGGTTGGATTTGATTTCTTCTATTGCCTATGAGATGATTAATTTTTATATGATAGGAGAATTCTTTATGCTATAAGATATATGTTACATGATTATGATATATGTTAGGATATATGATATGTGACATGTGATATATGCCTTATGATATTATATGATAAGTACCTATGTTAAATGCATGGTAAGTATGATAATTTGATAGTGGTGTTAAGTGGATTAGAAAGAGAAGTTGACTAAGTTTTGATCTAATTTAGATTAATGATTGATATGTATAATGTTATGCTATATGAAATGCTTACAGGTGACAATGGTTTGATATGTGAATTATATGGAATTATTAAATGGTGATTGTGATTGATGCCATAAGAAGAGAAATGGAGTTTAGTAATGATCAGTGTGAGAATGAAATAAATTAGTTACATTATATATACATAAGTATACAGTATGAATTAAGTGATTTATATTAAGGAATTTGTGGCTTATATGCTATCGTATAGGCTAGAACAACAAGGTAGGGATTCTTCTGCCACTTATGTAAATATCAAGCATAGTCAAAGAAGGAATATTAATCTAGGATGATTTAAAAGAAGAAGGTATCATTCCCATCCAAACTTCTAGTGCAAGATGCTTGATTGATTATGGTGCTACGCATTCACTTATGTCTCTATTTGCTAAGAGTTTTGGTAAAAATAAGGAATTGATGAATGAAACCTTAGTAGTGTCAACTCTTTTAGGAGAGATGATGGAAGTGAAACATGTGTAAGGACTGTGAGGTAGCCATAGATGGATGAAAACTTCTTATGGAATTGTTTAGAACTTGATGTGCTAGAATTTGATGTAATCTTAGGAATGGATTGGCTATATGAGTATGGAGCTCGAATTGACCATAGAGAAAAACAAATAAAATTTCAAACTAAGGATGGAGAGAAATTTGTGTATCAAGGAGATACTTATGATTAAGGTCCACTCGTGTAATCATAGAATGGATGATTGTACTTGGGAACCCGAGGAAGGGATACGACAGAAGCATCCCCAGTTTTTTCGAGAATGTTTGAGTAAGTATTTAAATTCAAGGATGAATTTCTTTTTGTGGGGGGGGGGAGAGGGGGGGGAATGTAACAATCCACACTCACCCTAGGAGTTTTCATGATAACTTACTTGAATTTAGAGCTATTATGACAAATAAATGATTTATATGAAGTGAATAAGAATAAAATAATTTATTGCACATAAAGTGAATTTTCATGCACAAAGCGACTTTTAACATAAAATAATTTTTATGAGCATTTTTAAAATATTTTTAAATAAATATCTCTAAGAGAATTTTAATGAAAATAATAAGAAAAATATTTTATTTTTAATTACCTATAATTAGGCCATAAATAAAATTAAAAGATCTAACTCACCAAGGCCCAATACACCAAAACACTCCTAACCTAGCTTATTAATGGCAAACTTGTAATTTTGCTAAAACCCTACATATATATATATAGCTAAATTTCAACCAACCCTAGAGTAGTAGCAACCATTCTATTATTCTTCATAATTTTTATAGAAAAATTCTCTCAAAAATATTCTCTCAACCGAAATTCACAATGTCCCTTCAAACCTTACGATTTCCTGACCATTTTCGTAAGTTTTTTCTCTTCTTTCAATTTACTATTTGATTTTTATGAAAGTAATCAGTAGAAAAATATTTTGGACTATTAATTTATTATTTTTCTATTAATTAAATTTTGCCTACGTGATTATTTTGAAGGATAAACTGATTTTCCACTGAAAACACAACTCTTTCTTCACACATCCACCAAAGGTGAATCCTAAAACTCAAAGTTAGAATTTTCAAGCATAAACACATGGGGGGGGAGGGGGGGGGCCTCTGCCAATTTGTATGTGTTTGTGTTTTAAATTGATTTTTGCGGTGTTTAGAGGAAAAATATTGATTTAAATCATATTTTTGTATATTACTATAATGATCAGAAAAGTACGGAAAGCAAGAAAATTCATGGTTTTTACACTAGAACACAAAAGTTGAAATTTTCATGTATAAAAATTTCAAGAGGTGCCGATTCATATATGTTGATTTATAAAATTATTTTAAATATATTTACATGAAAAATATTGGTTTAAATCATGTTTTTGCATATTACTATAATGGTCAGAAAATACCGGAAATAAGAAAAATTTATGGTTTTCATCGTAAAACTTAAAAGTTGGAAATTTCATGTGTATAAAATTCAAGAAGGTGCTGATTCCTATATATTGGTATTCTAAAATGATTTTTGATGTGTTTACATAAAAAATATTGGTTTAGATCATGTGTTTGCATATTACCGTAATGAATGGAATGTGCATAAAAGTGAGAAAGTTTATGTTTGCCATGATTATATGGTATTTGGCCTAATGTATATATTTTTATATGACATATTTCAATGATTATTGGTATGTATACATGAATGATAAATAATTTAATTGCACGTTGATTGAAAGATTAACTCTAGACATGCCTAGAGACAATTCGGCCTACCTAGGGTTTACCAACCCTATTACTATGTTATGATTAATATGTGTATATGATTAAGTGACAAGTGAAATAGGTCTTATGATGTGTTAATAGAGAATTAATGATCTTAAATTGAATATAGGATTGATGGTATTATTTGTTCAAAAGAGATAAGCATGACTCTTTAAGGTTACTTGTTAAGTCGATATATATGTAAAGTGTTGAGTGTACTAAGTTGAATGTTAAATGGAATTGATATTGTGTTTGACTTTAGAAAAGTCATAGTATGAGTTATAATGTGATTTCATATAAGCCCATGAAGGCTAAGTGTGTAAGACTTTAAAAGTCAACATGTTATGTGCAAGTGATGAGTACACTTCTAAGTGCAACTCCAAGTTTGTATGAATGTTATATGTGCATGGGGTAGTTATAGGATAGGATAGCCTGATGATTAAGCACATGTTAAGTATTGAATTAAAAATTATGTTAGAGCTTGAGGAGTAGTAGAAGTTCGAGGGGCTATAAGTACTTGTAGCAAAGGAACCACAAGGTGAGTAAACATTATGTTTATGTTACAAGTATGAGTTATCACAATATGTGAACCTCTGAGATTCCTGAAACCCAAGTTCCTTTATATCCTAAACTATAATTATATAAATTCTTTTTTAACCTCAGGTTTGACAATTGGTCCAAAACTATTATTGTTTATTCCATGAGAAGAAAGAACCTTTGTGATTGTTATCTTATCTTACTTTCTTTCTAGAACCACACTGTTGTTTATCTTTTGTTCAATAAGCTAAACATCTATTGTTATTGTAATACGTGTGATTTCATTCTTCAATGCTACTGTTACCTCTCCTTTATATTACAAATGAGCAAGGCAATAGCCTTCACTCTATATTTATGTTACAAGTGGACAAGGCAACGACCTTTCACTATATAACTATATTATAAGCGGGCAAGGTAGGAGCCTTCACTCTACATTTATGTTATGAGTGGATAAGGCAGTAGCCTTGTCACATCCCAACTTTTGAGATATGAGGGTCCTAGAATATGGGAAAACATAAGGTCACCCACACCCGTAGAATCCACTCATACATATGCAAAAATTGCCTAAGATCGTACCAAAACCTCTTACATTAACTTAAATAAATCCCTTTTTTTTTTTTAAATCTTAAGTTGCAGAAGCATAGTTAAAATATACTTTAAACATAATCCATAAAGAAATAATATTTAGAATCTAATTAAAACCTTGAAAGATAATATTTCAACATAAACATCTAAAAATAAATATTCCTAGAGCATCTAACGATAACTCTTCATAACATATTAAACTAATTATCTTGGACAAGGAATTCCCCAAGCGAAGTAGGATGCTTGAGCCATTGTCTTGCCTCCTCATACTACTCACCTAGAAACACACAAAGAAGGAAGGGGTGAGATAGATGATCTCAATGAGTAAACAATATAGCATAAATGATATCATATATCCCATTTTCAAGGAAAACCCATTGCGTATAACACATAGTTTGCTATTTATAAATCATATTTCACAATTTATAATTTAGCAAGATTTTCACTTTAGCATGTTTGCAGAAATCACACTTAAAACACTTATTACCTAATTAGAGTAAATGACTATACTAGCTCATTCAATCAAGGGAGAGGTGACCTCATACCAAATTCCAACTCCTAACCCATTACTTATAAAGTTGTGAAACTAATCAGGCTCCATGGTTAGAGTCACCCCTTCTAGCTAAGGTGGATACATAACCCCTATCCATCATATTAAAACCATGTGCACAACTTTCGATGATTACTCGCATCGGCACGAGAATTTTTGTATAAAGGATTAAAGGTACCATAGCTAGATTTAATGGTAATCACAATTAATAATATCACATAAGGTAACAATGACAAGTATCCCAATAACAATAGTAGTTTGAATTTTGGACAAAAGATACAATGATAGTGTAGTTGTAGAAAGAATATAATTTAGGGTAATATTCACAAAAAGAAATGTTTATCATTAGATAATCGTAAATGATTTTGGATCAAATATCTGTTGGCAACACAAGCTTAACAAGGAAATCACATAGTCAAATTTAAAATGGAAGTGAACTTGGGTTTCAAGAATCACACAATCAAATTTAACATAATCATGATAGCTTGAACTTGTAACAATAGCATAATGTTTTCTCACGTTGTGATTCCTTTGCTCCTAGTACCTGTAACTCTTTACTTCTAATAGTCCTCAAGCTTTAACATAATATTTAATTCAATACTTAATATCTATTTAATAATCATGCTATCTTATCCCATAACTACCTGATGTACACATAACATTCATATACACTTAGAGTTGCATATATAAGTGCACTCATCACTTATACATAACATGTTGACTTTAAAAGTCTTGCCCATTTATATGAAGACACATTATAATTGATACCAAAACTTTTCTCAAGTCAAACATAATGTTATAATCTTAATATCAATTCACTTTAACAATCCTCTTAGTGCAATTAACACTTCCATACATGTCAACTTATCAATAGCCTTTTAAATGTCATGCCTATCTCTTATGCCCAATTCATTCAATCAATCTCTTCATCAATTGAAAATCATTAATTCATTATTGATTCATCATAAAACCTATTTCCATATTACTAATCATATTCACATTCTAATCACAACATAAGATTAAGATACGTTAGGTATACCTTAAGTATACCAAAGTGCCACTAGGCTTGTCTAGAGTCATTCCTTCAACCAACATACAATTTAACCATTTATTGTTCATACCTACATGTCAATAATCATCAAAATGCATCATATAAAAATTACAGACATTGGGATGACTATCCCAATGCAAGCTGAATGCTCTATTCCAAAGAAAACTTGAATTTTCTTATTCTTCGCACTTTCCATTGTAATATGTAAAAACATGGTTTGAACCAGTATTTTTCATGTAATCAAAACAAAAATCAATTTAGAATATAGACATGTAGGAATTGGCCCATATTTGCATTCATATGCATGAAAATTTCCAACTTGAAGTTTTAGGATGAACAAACATGAGTTTTCTTATTTTTTGTATTTTTCAGTCATTGCAATAATATTTAAATAGGTGGTTTAAACCATTATTTTTCATTCAATCATTGTGAATATTAGTTTAGAAGATCCACATGTATGAATCGGTAGCCATTGATCATAATTATGCATGAAAATTCCAAGTTTCAAGGTTCAGGGTGAAAATCATGAGTTTTCGCGCTTTCCGTTCATAACAGTAATATATAAACATATGATTTAATCATTATTTTTTATCCAAACAAAACAATTATCAATTTAGAATATTAAACATCACAAATAGGCAGCCATTGAGTTGTCAAATCATACAATTTTCCAACTTTCAAGTTCTAGAGCGAAAACTTTGAATTTTCTTATTTTCTAAAACATTTTGATCATTACAGTAATATGTAAAAATAGGATTTAATTCAATATTTTTTATCAAAACACATCAAAAATTAGTTTAGAAATCATTGAAGTAGAAATCCTCCCCCTCGGTATGGTTTATGCATAAAAATTTTAATTTTGAGTCACATGATTCATCTTTGGAGAAATCACGTAGAAAGTTTGTGTTTTCGGTAGAGAATTAGATTTTTCTTTCAAAAACTCACCCAAACTGAATTAAATCTATAAAAATCAGTAAACAACCAATTCAAAATAATTTTCTCATAATTTAATTCATAGAAATCAGTTAAAGAATTGAAAGAGAAGAAAAACTTATTATTACAGTCAAGAAATTGCAAAGTTGAAAAGTGTTTTCTTAATTTTGGTAGAGAGAATTGTTTTGGGAGAATTTTTCTATCAAAATACAGAAAAATAGAGTGGTGGCTGCTGGAACATTAGGGCTGGCTGAAATTCTCAATATATATTAGGGTTTGAGGTGCAAATTCCAAGTTTACCCTTAATGAGCTAGGTTAGGAGTGTTTTGGTGCAATTGGCTTTTGAGTATTTGGGCTTTTTATTTAATTTTGGAGTTGATTATAGATAATTAGAAATAAAATATTTTTCTTATTATTTCCATTAAAATCCCCCCCAAAATATTTGTTTAAAAATATTTTAAAAATACTCATAAAATTATTTTATGCTTAAAAATCACCTTTTTACATGAAAATTCATTTTACGAAAAATAAATTATTTCACGTTAATGCATTTTATTTAAACCATTTATTTCACAATAATAATTCATATTAGTCATATTAAAATTAATTTAACATACTCTAAACCCATAAATCACATCACACACAAATTTTCACATAGTCACACAATTTGTCACAATAATCCTAAATTCAAATAATTTGTCACTAAAACTCCTGGCGTAGATGTGGGTTGTTACATTCTCCCTCCCTTAAAAAAAAAATTTGTCCTTGAATTTTTAAATCTAACAGTATAACACACTCTGCTTAACTTCTCCGCCAATAATATATTATATATAATATATATTATATATATATAAATAAATATATATATATATAAATAAATATATATATAAATAAATAAAAAAATAAAAATAAAGAAGTCTTATTTATTTGATATTTTTTATTTCTTCGCTTTGCATCGAATTAAACCACATGCTCCACCGCTTGTGCGGGCCCCGGGAGTTACGAAGGAAACTTCGAGCTCATATTGGTCATGGGTTGAGAACGGGAATTGAACTCTACCCGTCGTGCGGGCCTCCCGCCGGGGGCCCGCTATGCCAAAAGCGAGAGAAAGAGAGGATAGGCTCATTTCAGTCAAAAAAGATATGGGAATTTTCCCATAAGTAATTGAAAAAAAAAAATTGAGCGTGAGAGCCAAATGAATCTGCTGCGCCACTCAAACATAATATCTAACTACAATTAACATATCAAATACAGTAAGTTACATATTCATAATCTATCAAAAATCACCCTGATAAGCCTTCAGCTTAAGATACACCTATGTTAATTTCTTGTTCAAACAAATCTTAAACTAATCCTTAATAATTTTGTATCCCTTAACCTTGAACATAAGTAATAGAACCTTTAATTTCACCTTTAATCACATATAATCCCAAGCATTACTTTTCCTTATATCTCCATTAGTATTAACATCTATACTAACACCTTAATCACCACTTTCATTTATTATTTATCATGTTAATCATATAAGAATCCAATAAATAATTCCAAATTAATAACTCCAATTGATATTCGATAATTCTTTTTCCATATTAATAATTATTATTTAATCTATTATGACCTCAATAAATACTTTCTTGTTTATCACCTTGCTAACATTACAATTTCTACACTTCCATCATTTATCAATTAAGACATATTGAAACTTAGCAAACATTTCTATGTATATCATATCCCAACCAAACTTGCATCTTTTTAATTTACAATCCCAAATGGACTTCTTATAACTATTTTAGACTTACTCTCTTTCTATATAATATATGTATCATTATCATGACTTAATTATCTAATGCTTTAACTTATAATATCATCTCACTTTAGATTCCCACTTACATCTTGCTATACTTAACATTCCTAATCATTTAACTTACCCATATTAAAATAATAAACCTTCAAATACCATTACCATTAAATGAAATCTCCATGCAACTCTTATATCTTTCCAAATCTATGCCATTCTAGGTTATCTCACTGAAAATTCTTTCCATAGTAAAGATCACTACCAAATTTTTCAGTAACTTCAATTGAACATTATTGTATCTAACGCCTTTAAATATTTCTCATCCAGAGGACTCAAATCCCTTCCAAATATATTCAAAACTATTTATATTTTCCAAAACTACATAGAATCATTTATAAGAATCAAAATATTTTCATCCTTGTATGTAACATGCAACCTTAATGTAATGTTTGATTCAGTTCATGATGTATGATTGATGATGTATGATTCTGTAAAGCAAAACTCGATGCACATAGGTAGACACACTAGACACAAGTACATAATCAAATCAAATCTAGAACATTGTATCTCAAAATCATATAAAATTTTGAATTGAATCATTTTATATCCTCATAGATCAAGTCCTCATGGATCCTCAAATTTATAAAAAGTATGGTCTTAACATCTATTACTTTATAAAAGTTCAAATCCTTACACTCTAATCGCAGCCTATATACTCAAAGGAATCTCATCACTAAAGAATCACTATTAGCATCATACTTATCCTTTTATCACCCTTGCAAGTCTAAGAATGCTTATCCTTTTATAATCATTACAAGTTTGAGAATACTTATCCTTTTATGTCTCCCCCTCTTAAAAGAAATTCATCCTCAAATTTCAATATTTACTCACATGTTCGCGAAAAAACTAGGGAGGCAGCTTCCTAAGTATACTCATCTATTCCTTGATTACGCTAGTTGACCTTAATCATAAGTATCTCCTTAATACACAAATTTCTTCCCATCCTTAGCTTGAGATTCTACCTATTTTTCTCTATAGTCAATATAAGCTCCATACTTATATAGCCAATCCATTCTTAAGATCACATTGAATTCTAGGACATGAAATTCTAACAACTCCACAAGTAGTTCCCATCCATCAATGTCTATTTCATAGTCTTTAAACATATAATTCACTTCCATCATTTCTCCCAAAGGAGTCAACACTACTAAGGGCTCATTAATTTATTCCTTATCTATACCGAGACTAGCAAAATATGGGACACAAATGAATGCGTAGCACCAGAATCAATCAAGCATCTTGCACTTAGAATTCTGAATGGGAATAATACCTTCTTCTTTTTAAATCACACTAGATTAAAAATTCTTCCTTTGACTATACTTGATATCTACAAAAGTGATAGAGAAATCGCTAGCTTTCTTGTTGTTCTAGTCTATATAGTAGTATCTAAACAACAAATTCCTTAATATATTTCACTTACTTCCTATTGTATACTTATATATATATAATGTAACTGATTTTTTTTCAGTCTTCTACTGATCATTACTAATTATCATTTCTCTTCCTATGACATCAATCACAATTATCATTTAATAACTCCATATAATTCATATATTAAATCGTTATAACATGTAAGCATTTCATACCTCATAACATTATACCTATCAATCATTAATCTCAATTGGATCGGAACCTAGTCCACTTCTCTTTCTAATCCATTTAACTCTAATATCAAAATTTCATACTTAGCATGTCTTTAACATTAGCACCCATCATATAATATCACATCATAGGACACATATCACCTAGCATATATCATATATCATGGCATGTATTAAGTATCCTAATCATTAACACATAATTTATAGCATAATGAGCTCTTCTATCATCTAAAGTCAATCATTTCATAGAATCAATCCATACTAAGTCACTAAGCAATCAAATAATATTATTCATATCATATAAGTCTTATGCCCCTAAGCTAATTGTTACCATCTACTAGCGAGAGTCTCAATTATGTCTCTTATTCTTGGCTCCTTACCCTTAAGGTTGAAATGGTCCAGGTGGTGGAGGTGTCAAGGTTGCCTTTCTCGAATCTCTTATCTATGGGCAGTCCTTGATGAAGTGACCCATCTGTCCACATTTCAGACATGTGATAGAGGCTTTTCGACAAACTCCAAAATGCTTCTTGCCATAATGGGCACAAGTTGTTAGTGAATATTCCTTTCTTGGTCCTCCGCTTCCTTCTCTATGCTGACCTTTATGACCCTTCTTCTTATGCTTACTCTTCTATTCATATTTAGTGCGTACAACTCTCTTGACTTTAAGCCTCTTCTCCACATCCTTTCTCAAAGCATGCACTAAGGACCTAAGACATTGATTTTCTTCCATCAGTTTTGAATAGTCTCTCTCAAACCTTTACATCTTACTCTAAATCCATTTATAGCCTAGACACTCCACAGGGTCCTCCCCATTAATAGTCCTTTCTTTCTTTAGGTGGACCACAAGTACGGCCTTCTCGAACATCTCTCTCCATGTCCTTTTGCAAGCCACACATGGTGCTCTAGGTCAAGGTCCTTTAGTAGGAGTGATCTTCTTAGTCATCTGATAAGAGAATCGCAAGGCACACAAACAAACAATAATAAAGAGTATTATAGCTTATTAGGATTTCATAGAACTATACTAGCGATAGACTGCAAGTGATATGACAGAAAAATTCCTATGCTTTAGGATTATACTTAATTAACCCAATAAATAGGTAAGTCTAAACTAGACTTTAAAAAAACTTCAGCTCTGATACCACCTTTGTCACATCCCAACTTTAAGTTTTAGGATGAACAAACATAAGTTTTCTTATTTTCGGTATTTTTCGATCATTACAGTAATATGTAAATAGGTGGTATAAACCATTATTTTTCATTCAATCACAACAAATATCAGTTTAGAACATCCACATGCATGAATTGGTAGCCATTGATCATAATTATGCATGAAAATTCCAAGTTTCAAGGTTTAGGGTGAAAATCATAAGTTTTCGCGCTTTCTGCGCTTTTCGTTCATTACAGTAATATACAAGCATATGATTTAAATCATTATTTTTCATTCAAACAAAATAATTATCAATTTAGAATATTAAACATCACAAATTGGCAGCCATTCAGTTGTTAAATCATACAATTTTCCAACTTTCAAGTTCTGGAGTGAAAACCTTGAATTTCCTTGTTGTCTGAAACTTTTCGATCATTACAGTAATATGTAAAAATATGATTTAATCCAATATTTTATATCAAAACACATCAAAAATTAGTGTAGAAATCAATGAAGTAGAAATTACCCTCCCCTTGGTATGGTTTATGCATAAAAATTTTAATTTTGACTCACATGATTCACCTTTGGAGAAATCGCATAGAAAGATTTGTATTTTCAGTAGAGAATTAGATTTCTCTTTCAAAAACTCATCCAAACTGAATTAAATCCATAAAAATTAGTAAACAACTAGTTCAAAATAATTTTCTCATAAGTTAATTCATAGAAATTAGTTGAGAAATTAAAAAAGAAGAAAAACTTACTATTACAGTCAAGAAATTGCAAAGTTGAAAGGTGTCTTCTTAATTTCAGTAGAGAGAATTATTTTGGGAGAATTTTTCTGTCAAAATATAGAAAAATAGAGTGGTGGCTTTTGGATCATTAGGGCTGGCCAAAATTGTCATTATATATTAGGTTTTGGGGTGCAAATTCCAAGTTTAACCTTAATGAGCTAGGTTATGAGTGTTGTTGGTGTAGTAGGCTTTTGGGTATTTAGGCTTTTTATTTAATTTTGGGGCTGATTATAGTTAATTAAAAATAAAATACTTTTCTTATTATTTCCATTAAAATCCTCCTCCCCCCCCCCCCCCCCCCCGAAAAAAAAATATTTGTTTAAAAATATTTTAAAAATACTCATAAATTTATTTTATGCTTAAAAATTGCCTTTTTACATGAAAATTCATTTTATGAAAAACAAATTATTTCATATTAATGCATTTTATTTAAACCATTTATTTCACAATAATAATTCATATTAGGCATATTAAAATTAATTTAACATGCCTTAAACCCATAAATCATGTCACACACAAATTTTCACATAGTCATACAATTTGTCACAATAACTGTAAATTCAAATAATTTGTCACTAAAACTCCTAGGGTATATGTGGGTTGTTACAAGCCTTCACTCTATATTTATGTTATGAGTGGACAAGGCAGCAGCCTTCACTCTATATGATACAAGTTATAAGTTTAATATCTATGAACCATGCTAATTTGTAAACGACGAACCATGATATATGAACCCTTATAAAGGGATATGCGTTACTGTTCAAGTTTTATTGTTTACTCATTGAGATCGTCAATCTCACCCCTTTTCTCTTATGTGGTTTCAAGTGAGCATTATGACGAGGCAAGACGATAACTCAAGCAAGCTACTCTGCTTAGGAAATTTCCTTTTCCAAGTCTACTATCTTTCTATGATATGAGGAGTCCCTCTTAGATGCTTCGAGAGTCTCATTTTTAGAATATTATTCATTTGATAATTTTACTTAGAAACATGTCATTTTAGTAGGGATTGGATTTAAAAATGTTTTTAAACTATTCTTTTGCTAGTTAAAGTTTTCCTTATTATTGGATAATTAAGTTAACGCATGAGGTTTTGGTAAGATCCTAGGTAATGTTTATAAGAGCATGAGTGGGTTCTACGAGTGTGGGTGACCTTATGTCTCTCCGGCTCTAGGACCATCATATCTCTAGAGTTGGAATGTGACAATAAGACTAAGTGGTGTCTATAGGTCTAGGTGAAGTGAAAAAAGGGACTCAGTATATCACATCCTAATTTCAGAGACATGACGATCGTAAAACAAGGGGAGACATAAGGTCACCCACACCCATAGAACCCACTTATACTTATACAAATACTACCTAGGATAGTACCAAAACCTCTTACATTAACTTAAATAACCCTTTATCTTTATATATATATATATATTTTAAAACCTTAAGTTTGCGGAAGCTAAAAATATATTTCATTATAATTCATAAGAAAACAAGAATAAGACTCTAAATAAATTCTCCAACATAATATCTTAAAGTAAAGTTCCCATAACAACTCTTGGAGTGTCTAAGGACTCATTATCACATGGTATTATTATAACTTTGATAAGGGAATTTCTCAAGCGGAGTAGGTAGCTTGAGTGATCACCTTGCCTCCTCATAATGCTCACCTAGAACCACATAAGGAAAAAAGAGTGAAATAGATGATCTCAATGAGTAAACAATATGACTTATACAATAACATATATCCCTTAGAAGCTTTTATAGCTCATCATTCAAAATTCATGATTCATAGTTCATGGCTTGCAATTTAACAAGGTTTATAGAAATCAACTTATAACTTATAATACATATAGAGTAGAGGCTGCGGCCTTGTCCGCTCATAACATAATATAGAGTGAAGGCTACTGCCTTGTCCACTCATAACATAATATAAAGTGAAGGCTGCTACTTTATCCACTCATAACATAATATAGAGTGAAGGCAGCTGCCTTGTCCATATATAACTCATAACATATAAATTGAAGGTTACTACCATGTTCATACATAACTCATAACATGTAAAGTGAAGGTTGCTGCCATGTTCACATATAACTGGTAACATAATACATAACATATAAAGGTAAAGGTAGCATTGAAGGACACAATCATATGTAACGTAATAGCATTAGAAGTTTAGTTTATTTAATAAAAGATGAACAACAGTGTAGTTCCAGAAAGAATATAAGTTAGGGCAATAATCACAAAGGTATTATCATTGGATAATCAAAAATGGTTTTGGACCTATTGTCCTTTGGCAATCCAAGCATACAAAGAAATCATTAAAATAGAAAAGAACTTGGGTTTCAAAATATCAAAGGTTCATAAAACATTATAGCTTGCACTTGTAACTTGAAACATAATGTTTGCTCACACTTGTAGCATGAATACAGTTTTTACTCACATTGTGGTTCCTTTGCTCCTAATACACATGGCCCTTTTCAGCCTCTAAAAATCCTTAAACTCTAACATAATATTTAATTCAATACTTATTATTTATTTAATCATGATGTTATCCTATCCCATAACTACCCTAAGCACATATAACATTCACATACACTTAGAGTTGCACATAGAAGTGCACTCATCACTTGCATATCACATATTGACTTTAAATGTCTTGCATACTTAGCCCTTATAGGCTCAAATGAAAACACATTACAATCATGTTAATACCTTTCTAAGGTCATCATAATATCATTATCTTAATATCAATTCACTTTAACAATCATCTTAGTACACTTAATACTTCCATACATGTCAACTTAACAATTAACCTTTCAAGTGTCATGCTTAGCTCTTATGATCCATTCATTCAATCAATCACCTCATCAAATCAAGACCATTTATTCATTATCAAGTTGTCACAACATTTAGTTCCATATTTCCCAATCATATTCACATTCTAATCACAATATAAGATTAAGATACCTTAAGTATACGTTAAGTATACCAAAGTGCCTCTAAGGAATTAATATGCAATTTTATCATACAAACATGCATGTCAATAATCATCAAAACACATCACATAAAATTATAGACATTGGGATAAAAATATTAATGTAGGCCGAATGCACTATTTAAAGAAAAACCTGAATTTTCTTATTCTTTGCACATTCTGTTTATTATAGTAATATGTAAAAACATGGTTTGAACCCTGATTTTTTTCATATAATAAAAAAAAAATCATTTTAGAACATAGACAAGTAGGAATTGGCTCACATATACATTCATCTGCATGAAAATTTCTAATTTTAAGTTTTAGGATGAAAAACTAAGAGTTTTCTTATTTTTCGATCATTACAGCAATATGTAAATAGGTGGTTTAAATCATTATTTTTCATTTAATCACAAAAAATATCAGTTTAGAACATCCACATGTATGAATTGGTAGCCATTGATCATAATTATGCATGAAAATTCCAAGTTTCAAGGTTTATGATGAAAATCATGAGTTTTCGCACTTTTTGCGCTTTCCATTCATTACAGTAATATTTAAACACATGATTTAAAACATTATTTTCCATCCAAACAAAACAAATATCATATTAGAATATTAAACATCATAAATCAGCAGCCATAGCTGTAAATAATCATAGAATTTTCCAACTTTCAAGTTCTAGAGCGAAAACCTTGAATTCTTTTGTTTTCTGAAACTTTTCAGTCATTATAGAAATATACAAAAATATAATTTGATCCAATATTTTTCTTCAAAACACATCAAAAATTAGTTTAGAATCCAATGGTATAGAAATTTCCCCCCTTTAGTGATGTTTATGCATAAAAATTGTAATTTTAGGTTACAAAATTCACCTTTGGAGAAATCGCACGGAAATATTTGTGTTTTTGGTAGAGAATTAAATTTCTCTTTGAAAAGCTCACCCAAGCAGAATTAAATCTGTAAAATCTAGTAAACAACCAGTTCAAATTAATTTTCTCAAAATTTATTTCATAGAAATCAGGTAGGAAATTGAAAGAGAAGAAAAACTTACAAATACGAGCGAGAAATCGCAAAATTGAAAAGTATTTTCTTAATTTTGGCAAAGATAAATATTTTGAGAGAATTTTTCTATCATGATACAAAAAAATAGAGTGATGGCTACTGGAATGAGAGTGATGGCTGAAATTTTCATTATATATTAGGATTTGGGGTGAAATTTCCAAGTTTACCCTTAATGAACTAGGTCATGAGTGTTTTGTTGTAGTGGACTTTTGGGTATTTGGGCTTTTTATTTAATTTAGGGCTAATTATGGGTAATTAAAAATAAAATATTTTTCTTATTATTTTTATTAAAATTTCCCCCAAAGCATTTATTTAAAAATATTTTAAAAATACTCATAAAATTATTTTATGCTTAAAAATTATCTTTATGCATGAAAATTCATTTTATTTAAAATAATTTATTTTATGCTAATGTACTTTATATAAATCATTTATTTCACAATAATAATTCATATTAGACATATTAAAATTAATTTAATATGCTACAAACTCATAAATCACGTTGCACATGAATTTCCATCAAACCACATATTTGTCACAATAACTCTAAGTTCAAGCAATTTGTCACAAAAACTCCTAAGGTAGATGTGGGTTATTACATAATAGGGAATCATATTGTACAATAAGCATATGAGTTCAAGTTATAACTTATGAGTCACACATTAGCACCACTTATGAGTTGTTTAATTTACATGGCTTATGAGAAAAGCTACATTTAAATAGTGCATTAATTTAAAATGATTTTATGATATTTCTTTATCTGACACATAGACGTACTATAAAGAATTTGAATGGTCAAGATTTTGACAACATATGTATGGTTAATGGAATAGTTCTACTTCTCTTAGATATTTCACACTAGAATTCACTAGAAAATCCAAGTTTATCTTAAGAGATAGTTAGTGAGATAAGTCTGGATCTATGATTTCTCATTTTACATATGCTAAGATCAAATGATGAGTATATTTTATGTCATGCATGATGATGCATATAACACCGAAGAGATGACAAGAAGCAAAAGATGTTGATGATTATCCACACTTTTGCTTGAGGTGAAAGAAAAGTATTTAAGGAATAAGGATTTCTTTTGGTAACTTGAGTAAAAAATATACTATTATGTTTGTAATTGAAAATCCTAAGGCTTAAAAGCCTATTTCATGTTCAAGCCACCATGCTCTATTTTTCATATTTACAAATGTTATAAATGAATTATAAAATATATTAAACCTTAATATGTATTCATGAAATCCTTGATATTTCTTTCATGCAACCATGAGGAATGTGAACCATGACCTTTTTGTATATAAATTATTAACCTAAAATAGAGATCTTTAGCTGATGTGAGTCTACATCAGACTGTGTGTATATGGATACTCGCGAATAAAGTATATTATCTGGACCCCAGTACGAAGGCTTTCATATGTCCTATATATAAGGCCTAATTAGCCTTATATATAGCATGCTCACAAAAGAGCCTCTACTCCAATTTATAAAGGAAGTAATGCATTTATGACTCCATATCATTTCATGTGTTGATCTCTATTAATCT
>CANTUT010000509.1:5000-42500 GCA_947687605.1 Reutealis trisperma | reverse complement strand
AGGCCTCTTATTAATCCATATTTCATAGTGAGATAAAGGATTACATTGGAAGGCACACAATTAAGTATAAAGGTAGTGGTTAAGAATGCATCTCCCAATAAGAAACAAGCAAATTTCTTAAGCTATCGTATAGCTAACAATGTCTAATAGGGAATAATTCATTCCTGTTAAAACATCATGTTGCTATGGAGTTCTAGGAATTATGAGTTGATTTGTTATCCCATTTTCTTTGCAAAATTCCTTAAACTATAAAATAGGTTCTTATGTCTTTGGTTAGTTCTTAGAGATTAATCTTTTTGTCAAATTGATTCTCAACCAAGCTTATATAGCATTTGAAAAAAACATCATACTTTCAAGTTGTGGGAGCTCAAATATACATGATTAAAATGCATATAGTCATCTACATCCTCATAGGGTAAGGTTAAGATTACTATTAATCCTAATATTTTAGTACCTGCAAATGACATTTTAGGGTAGTACTCAATTTTCAATGTGAACTTCAGTACCTTTTAGCTATGTCCATAGACATAATGAAGACAAGGAGTCACCACTTGATTAAATCGAGACATTGATTAGATATCAAGTTAGCTAGGAGGTCCCTAATAGTTCTTTAACCCTTTGTCAACTTAAACTTCTAGATATTCAAAGAGCAAAGCCATACTTTACATGGTTTGCTTGGAAGTAATATGATAATCCATTCATATGTTTTAGAAATTATTTTAATGTATGCAAGTATAGTAAACATCAAATATGCACTCATATAAGGAATAAAGTAAACCAACTTAATTATTACATTAAGGTCCACTTTGATGGCCTAAAATCCCAAAGATAAAGTATTAAAATAATAAGACAATAAACTAAAGTGAATCAAATCAAAATGGGCTTTCATTTTGTTTTAAGGCATAGAAATGTAGTCCAAGGGCCTTCAAGGATGTCTTGGGCCTATTGGTCCATATTAGCAGGATGCCCATTAAATCAAATAATAAGGGAGAATTCTAACTAGACACTATAATTCATACATGTATGACACATAACCTGTATAACAAATAAAGTGTGAGACCTATATAACATATAATCACTAAAGAATATACATAAAATCATTCTCAATAGGCCAAATTCATATAAGGCCAAAACCAAAAGAAATCTAAGTGCACCATAAAAAATACAAGTTTTTATCTCACCACAAATCAAATTATCATATACAAAAATAGTAACAGCAACAACAACAATAATAAAAATAACATCTCACATGCACATATGTACAAATCAATTCAAATATGAAATATTCAATGACAACTTTACATATGCATCTTACATATACACATTGCAAATAAACATTTATATCATATAGTTATTAATATCATATAGTTTGCATTCCCCAACATGTAATTATAAGCAAGTACATTAACATTTTCAAACAATTATCACATAACACATGAATATAATATCAAGAATATCTTTATATATCTCCTCACCTTAATAAGTTCCATAAGATAGATAATATACCTAAACATTGAGACAATTTCCACTAAGTTCACTTTAAATCAAATAACACAAAACTTCCATTATGACTTGTTTTAAAACATAACTTAATTTGTAAAAGAAAAAATATCAAGTTTAATCTTAACTTAACAAGTGTAAAAAGTGTTGATTCCTTTCTTCTTTTATCAAAAAAGAAATTTTGTATTATTTGGCTAAGCGAAAGAACAAACTTTTATTTATCATTAATATTGTTTTTATTTTGTTGGATTTGTTTGTTAAAAAATATAAAATAATAACTCTGCTTAAAGATAAACCTTCAAAATTGTTTACTAACTTTGCATTTCCTTACCTCTAAAAAAATACATTTTAATTAATATAGTATTATAACCATACTTGCAATAGAATAATAATTCTAACCACATAAATTAATGAAAACATTAATTTGGTCTATTGTGACAACTTATATTTTTGCGACTTTGATATTAAATATTAAAATATAAGAAACTATAATGTAATATATTGTCATAAAATAATAAATTAACTATTATTTTTTAAAAATTAAAATTATATTTAAACAAATAAATTGGTCTATGGTTATTGTTAATAAAAAAAAAATAATTTTTCCTATAAGAGGAAATAATTATACTATAATTATAATTTTTTAATTTTTTTCGATCTTAATCTTTTTACTTAGTAGTGAGGCTTCTTCATCTTATTCTTTCTCTTTGATATTTATTATTTCTATTTCTATCATTGATACATCTTGAATATCTTCTGTAATGAAAATTTTAATTTCATCTTTTATATAATCTTGTTTAGTTAGTATCATAAGAAAATATTACTTCCTTTGTGCATAAATTATAGTCCATATTTTCTTTTTGAAATGTCCAAAATAAATTGTCCACTTTCTTTTTCAAGTTAAATTTATTATTATGTTTCAAATATGTCATTTAGTATAATTATAATTAATTACGCTATTCTAGAATAATTAATACACTTTGTGGACATAATAAGGATAAAATAGTAAAATAAACACAATTCTTTAATGTTTGTGTCAAAACAAAAGTAGACTATAAATTATGGACAAAGAGAGTATTCTTTTCTCCTTATACCAATTAATTTCTTGTAAAATTCGCTAAGGTCACTTTCTTTCTGCGGTAAATAAAAAATAAGATATAATAAAATTAAAGAAGTGATATAATAAATATGTGATTAACCAAACTTTATATTAACATAACGTAACATATTATGAAAGTATACCTTTATAGATTATTTTATATTCAATTGTACATCCAATCAATATTTAAATATTTTCTTATAGAGTTATATGAATATTCATGTCTCTGTCAAATATTCAAAATTTTAATTTACACCTATAATATAAAATAAATACTTGTTAATAATGTCAAAAAAAAACGCATGCTAACATTTTTAGTATCATTATTATTACATTTGTCATATCTCTATTTCCCTTCCAATATGATGAAATAAATTTTAGTTTTATATTTTGCGCAAGATTCAAATTTTAAAATATATATATATATATATATATATATATATATATATATATATATATATATATATATATATATATATATATATATATATATATATATATATATATATATATATATATATATATATATATATATATATATATATATATATATATAAAATAAGTTCATGTGTTTATGTGTGTATGTGTGTGTGTATATATATATATATATCATTTAGTTATTTATTTGAAATGTTTTCCTTATTCTTTCTTTTACATTCACTTTTGGTACTTATCTAAATAATTTAGTATTTAATTATAAAAATTTTCATCATCCTTTAACATCATGTCATTATAACCAATAATTTCATAAATTATAATCATATTAGTATTTTTATAAATATACAGTGGGCTTCCAAAATTATTAAAAATAAAATTTAGAAATAATATACTCACAAAACTCATAGCTAATGAACTTTTGATATATTTGGATTAATTTAAATAGTACTCACTATAATAAATAAAAAAAAAAGGCATTTACCGATGGAAAAATTCATCCGTAAACCTATGGAATCCGTCAGTAAATATGTTTATTGATAGATTAGGAACGGCAAAGATCGGTCAACAAATTGATGGTTAGTAATTTTGTAACGATGGTTTACACAATCTGTCAGTAAATCTATTTATTGATGGATTAGGACAGCAAAGATCCATCAATAAATCGATAGTTAGGAATTTTGTAATGATGGTTTACACAATCCATTAGTAAATTTACTGACAGAAAGATGGTCACTATTTCTTATAAATCCGTTGGTAATTTTGTTGAAAAAATGAATTAAATAATACACCATCACTAATTTATCAATAACTTTAATAAAAATAATATTTTATTATTTCAAAACGGTCAGTAATCCATCAATAAATTATTTTTAAAAAATAATTTTATAATCAAACGATAATTAATCCATCAGTAAGCTATTTAAAAAAATAATTTAATAATATGAATGGTCAGTAATTCATCAGTAAACTTTTTTTAAAAAAATAATTTAATAATACAAACGATCAGTAATCCATTAGTAAAATATTTTAAAAATTAATATTATATAACAAATAGTCAGTAATCCGTCGGTAAATGGTTTTAAAAAAGTAATTTAATAACAAAAACAATCAGCAATCCATTAATAATTTGTTGAATGATTAAAAACAGTCAGTGATCTGTCAGTAAATTGGCCAGTATATTTTTTAAAAAATATTTAAAATATTTAATAAATTAATTTTATAAAATAGATATTAATTAAAAAATTATAAATAATTATATAATATAAATATCAAAATTAAATATTATATAATGCAATATAGTTTACAAAAAATATATTGTATTGTACACCCTATAATTATAAAAAATAACTAAACTAAAAAAAAAAAAAAAAAAAAAAAAAAACTAATCAAGTTCCTCATCATCATCATCATCCTCATCCTCCTCGTCTTCGTCATCATGGCCCTCTGATCATGGTGGTCATACACTGGATATACTATATGTGCATCAACAATAGCAATAGCAGCATATTTTCATTTCACGGTTTCCATATTTAAAAATCTAGGCATTCTATTTAGCTTTCAAAAATTGCAGTCATGACCAGAGAATCACAATCACGATTCAATTTGCTAATAGCAAAAAAACTAGCCATTTTAAAAAAGGCAAATTGGCATTTAATTCTTTTTTTACCATTTTCTATCTGTTTTTACAAGAATTTGGCCTATAAATACCTCACTTTCTATATTTCATCTCCTACTTGAACTCCTAATATTTTTTAACCACGAAATCTCTTCTACTCTTCTCCCATTTTTATCAATTGATTACTTATTCAGTCTTCTTTTCTTCTCCAATCTCTTATTCACTAAAAAATGGCATCTAGAAGGAGTTTAAGAAAAGGAAAAGAGGTTCAAACTTCTCAACAACTCTTTCCTCTTGAACTTATGAGGGGAGTTACCCGAGAAGAAAAATAAAATTACTGAAGAATCCAAGATAAGACCATCCTCCCTTCAAAAATTCCTAGCCTAATGTGTTTCAAAACCTTAGGCATTGAAGATAATATTGTTACATATCTCAACAACCTTAATGGAGGAAGTTTGTTTTTGTCGATGAAGATGGCTATGATGAGCTCACAAGAGAATTTCTTGCCACCTTTGTTGTCCACAAAAAGCTTCATTCAACTCGTGGACACTATGCCATCAACTTTCATTTCTTTTGTAAGCTTTATGAACTCTCCCAAAAAGACCTAGATAATATTTTTGGCTTTCAAACTGAAGGTGCCCATACCTCCAATGATTTTTCCATGGAACTAAACCCTTTTTAGATTGAAATTTCAATTGGACCTAAATTTGATCCAAAATCTTCTTTAGACAAACACATCAAAACTCTTTCCATTTGGATGCTTCATGGAATTTTCACCCTCTCTATCAATGCTAAAGGCGATGGCAATGAAAAAGTATCCCAGAAACACTTATTTTTCCTTTATGGCCTTATTGAAGGAAAAGATATTCAAAGCATTCATTTCCCAGTGGATCAATTCCTTTTATCTTTCTTCCACTAGAAAGGGTTTCATTCTTCTTTCCTCACACATTAGCCAAACTACCAAACATGTTGATGCTCTTACTCTTCTTAACAAAGCCCTTCTCCAAAATCGTATCAAAAATCCCTCATTAACTTTCAATATATGATAAATGCAAGGGCATTGAGGGAGAAGGAAGGAAAATATGAACATATTTTTAGAGAGATACGAGTCTAAGAAAAGGCTAAAAAAAGGCCTAGGGTGGTGCTTAGAGAAAGTAGGGGAAGAAGAAGCTCAAGAAAAACCCATAGAAACTCAACCTCACCCTTAACCTCCCAGTGCTCCTACTTCTTCACAAACTTGTTCCAATGGGGATAGGATGTTTTCTAAAATTATGAAGAAACTTAGCCTTCTTGACCACATTCATCAAGACCTTTATGAAATGCAAGGCAAAATGAGGTTATCACAATGCCATTTGGAGGATTGGGAATCTAGTGGGAAAAGTGAGCGAGAGATTGAATCTTAGATTTAGGATTTCTCCTTCTTCTCTTGTTTTAACCTAATTTTCACATTTCTTTTATTTTATTCATTCATTCCTTTTGGCATTTTCAACTCAATGATGTACTTTGACCTTTAAATGAATGCAATTATATCTTTTATGTACTTTGATCTTTTTCATATGTACTTAAATTCCCTTTTGATCTTGACAATGGGGGAGAAAGAAAAGAACTTAAATAGAAAATCAATTAATCAATTGAAATTTAATAATTGATTAAGGGGAAGAACTTAAAATTGAAAAATTAAATTTAATGTATTAATTTGACATAAAGAGTATTATGTGTTATATCTTTTGAATCTTAAACACTTAATTGCAATCTTACTTATTACTATTTATAAATTGCATAAATTGAGGGGAAGCAACCCCAATGATAATGATTTGAAAGTAATTTTATATTTAAGTTTCATTTGATTGTCAAGATCAAAAAGGGAGATATTGCTAACCTAAGTTATTTCAAAACTTAGTCAATCTCTATTTTGATTTTCTCAACCAAATTAAAGTTATCTAATGTATATGTCAAGTGTTTATTTTGTAGATAAAACATATTAGATAAGTTGAAATCCAAAAATTCAAAAATTCTTTTAAGTCATGAACCTTGCCTCAGAATCACGACCAAGAAAACAAAATCACGATCGCGACCCATATCATCACTACCAAGATTGAATTAAAGGCCAAATCATTAATATTTTACCTCAAGTCACAAAAGTAATTATGACCTCAGTCACAACTATGACCAAGGATGCGATCAAGGAATCGCGACCGTGGTGAAGTAGTCGCGATCATGACTTTCATATAGCAACTCTCCACTCCAATGGATAGTTGAACTGCTAATGAGAAAACACCATATGTCAACTAACCATTGAGATATTTCAAGATCACAACCATGAAATGTTCATGTTAAGCACAAAAAGGGAGTCACGATAGCAAAAAGGCTTAGCGACCATGTCATTGCCCTGACATAGCATTTAATGCAAGATATTACTATTATGGAGGATCTTTTACCCATACTCTTTCTAATGGCAATTTGGAAGGAGAAAGATATAAATAACCCCTCCAATTACCCTCATAACAATCTAATAACCTTTATTTAAGCCAAACTCTTGCAAATTTATTTCTCAAAGCCTTAACTATTTAAATGTATTTATTTAGTTGTTGTAAGAGCATTCATTGCTTAAAAAGGTTGAGTGTTAGCCTTCAAAACACATTGAATTGGGTTAAGAGTGGACTAATAGAAACTCTTGTATAGGTTTAAGTGTGAGCTTAAAGGGAAATACTTGTACTGGTTTGTGTTAGCCATTAAAACATATTGAGAGTTAGGAGTGAGTTTGAAACTCCATTGTAATTATCTAATTATAGTAGAACATCCAATTGAGGTTAGGGAGTGGATGTAGGGTTTGTTAACACCCGAATCGTTATAAAATTACTTGTATCCATTTTCTTTCCTTATCATTTTCCATCTAAATTTAAATTTTCCACCAATTCTAATAAGTAAAATCCTTTCATAAAGCACTGTTGACTAGCTTTATGCCCATTGTAATAGATGCCATAATTATTATTTTCTTTATTTAAATACCCTAAACCCTTTAGCTTCATTTTGAATTGTCATTTTATATATAAAGACTTATATTTTGAGATTTTCTCCCTTATCTTAGAAGGAATATAGTTTCAAAATACAAGAGCTTTCTCTCTCTGAGTTCTCTTTTTGAAAACTAATCTGTTCTTGATGAAACCCAAAGATCTATAAGGAAGATGATTCTTCCAATTTTCTTAAAAGATCCCTAAGTGGATCTAGAGGATAGATTGGCATCTAGTAAGCATAAGTATGAATGGAATAGAGTCTAATGAGGATCCAGATCTAGGTGATGATGTCTGATTTTAAAATGATTAGGGAATTGAGATAGGTGATGATGTCTGATTCTAAAATGATTAGGGAATTAAGAAGGAGCTAACAGTGAAGATTTTGATGGTGATGATTTTTGTAACAACCCACACCTACCCTAAGAGTTTTCAGGACCAATTTACTTGACTTAGAACTATTAACACTAAGTGCGTACTTTTATAGGAATATTTGTGCTATGTGATTGATGAGTATGTGGCATGTTAAATTAATTTTAATATGCATAATATGAGTTATTATTATGAAATAAATGATTTATATGAAGTATATTAGTATAAAATAAATTATTTTAAATAAAATGAATTTTCATGCATAAAGGCAATTTTTAAGCATAAAATAATTTTATGAGTATTTTTAAAATATTTTTAAATAAATGTTTTGGGGGAAATTTTAATGGAAATAATAAGAAAAATATTTTATTTTTAATTACCCATAATCAATCCTAAATTAAATAAAAAGTCCAAATATCCAAAAGCCCACTACACTAAAACACTCTTAACCGAGCTCATTAAGGGTAAACTTGGAAATTTTACCCAAAACCCTAATATATAAGCAAAATTTTGGCCCCCATTAGTTTAGACAATAGCCATACTCTGTTATTCAAGTATTTTCATAGAAAAATTCTTTCAAAATAATTCTCTCTACTAAAATTAAGAAAACTCCTTTTAATTTTGTAATTTCTCGCTCGTAATCGTAAGTTTTTCTTCTCTTTCAATTCCTTAACTGATTTCTATGAAATAAATTATGAAAAAATTATTTTGAACTAGTTTTTTACTGATTTTTATAGATTTAATTCTGTTTGAGTGAGTTTTTGAAAGAAAAAATTAATTCTCTACCGAAAACACAAATCTTTCCGCAAGATTTCTCCAAAAGTGAATCCTAGAACTTAAAATCACATTTTTTATGCATAAACATCACTAGAGGGGGACGATTTGTGCATTATTATTTTCTAAACTAATTTTTGATTTGTTTTGATGAAAAATATTGGATTAAATAATATTTCTGCATATTTCTGTGATAATCGAAAAGTTTCAAAAAACAAAGGAGTTCAAGGTTTTTGTGCTAGAACTTAGAAGTTGGAAAATTCTATTATTAAATTAATATGTGGCTGCCAATTTGTGAGAGAAAGAATTCTAATATGATATTTGTTTTGTTAGATGAAAAATAATGATTTGAATCATGTATCTATATATTGCTGTAATGAACGAAATACGCAGAAAGCACGAAAACTCATGATTTTTTACTTAAGCCTTAAAACTTGGAAATTTTTGTATAAATATTATCTATGGCTGCTGAATCATGCATGGACATGTTCTAAACTGATATTTGCTGCTGAATCATGCATGGACATGTTCTAAACTAATATTTGCTGAGATTGAATGAAAAATAATGGTTTATACAACCTGTTTACATATTTCTGAAGTGACCGAAAAATACCGAAAATAAGAAAACTCGTGGTTTTGTACCCTACAAACCAAAAGTTGAATTTTCATGTGTGAGAGATACTATGTGTGGCTGATTCATATGAATTAATATTTTAAAATGATTTTTGTTGTATGTACATGAAAAATCTTGATTCAAGCCATGTTTTTACATATTTCTGAAATAGACAAAAAGTGTGAAATGAAAGAGAACTTAATTTTTCCTTGGTGATGCATTCAACCTACATTAATATTTTTGTCCCAATGTTTATAATTTTTATGTAATGTGTGTTGATGATTATTGACATGTATGTATATATAATAAATGATAAAATTGCATGTTAGTTGAAGGTATGACCCTAGATAAGCTTAAAGGCATTTTGGTATACTTAAGGTATCTTAACCTTTATATTGTGATTAGAATGTAAATGTGATTTGGAAATTTGGAACTAGATGTTATGATGACTTGATGATGAACACATGGTTATGAGTGATGAAGTGACAATTGAATAAAAAGGATCATAAGAGTTAAGCATGACACTCGAAAGGTTAATTGTTAAGTTGACATGTATGGAAGTGTAAAGTGTTTTAAGATGATTGTTAAAGTAAATTGATATTGAGGTAATAATATTGTAATGACCTTAGAAAGGTATTGACATGATTATAATGTGTTATATGTGAGCCTATAAGGCCTAAGTATGCAAGACTTTCAAAGTCAACGTGTTATGTGCAAGTGATGAGTACACCTTTATGTGAACTCTAAACGTATGTGTATGCTATATGTGCATGGGATAATTATGGGATAGGAGCATCAAGAGTAAATAAATTCTAAGTATTAAATTAAATATTATGTTAGAGTTTGAGGAGCCTTAGGAGTGCAAAGGGACTATGTATACTATGAGCAAAGGAACTCCAAGGTGAGTAAACATCATATTCATTCTTCTAGTGTGAGTAAATGCAGTGTTCATGTTATAAGTGTGAACAATGTTATGTTGTATTATAATAATGTAATATATTGTTATGTAAGCCTCTGCGTTCTTTGAAACCTAAGTTCCTTTTATCCTAAAATTTAATTAAGTGATTTCTTTATAAAGTTTGGGTTGCCAAAGGACATTTGGTCCAAAACTATTTTGTTTATCCAAATGAGAATTTCTTGTGATTATCATCCTAACTTATATTCTTTATGGAACTCACTATCACTGTATCTTTTGTTCCAAAGTTAAACCACTATTGTTATTGGGATACATGTTAGTGTTGCCTTATGAGATATTATTAATTGTGATTACCATTAGCTCTAGCTATGGTACCTTTAACCCTTTATGTAGAATCCTCATGCCAATGTGGGCAATCATTAGAACCTGTGCACATGGTCTTAACCCGATAGATAGGGGTAGTGTATCCACCTCAGCTAGAAAGGGGTGATTCTAGCTGTGGAGCCTGATCAGCTTCATGCCTTATAAGTGATAGGAGTTGGAATTTGATATAAGGCCACCTCTCCTTAATATGTTTGAGTGATAGAGCAATAGCCTTCACTCATTATAAGTTATAAGCGTGATTTCTGCAAACTTGCCAAATTGAACACTCATTAAATTGTAACTTGATTCATGAATTATAAATCATGAACTATGTGTATAAGCTATGTGTTTCCTTTTCAAAGGAATAAGTGATAATGTATGTGCTTTATCGTTTACTCATTAAAATAATCTATCTCACCCCCTTTTTCCTTGTGTGGTTCTAGGTGAGCAAATGTGAGGAGGCAAGGTGATGTCTCAAGCATTCTACTTCGCTTGAGGGATTCCTTGTCCAAGTTATTAATAATACTATTTTATGAAGTCTTGTCATTAGATGCTCCAAGAATGTTGATTGATACTCTTTTGAGATATATTATTTTCCTTATGGATTTTATGTGTAACGTTTAATTATAGACTTCCACAATTAAAGATATTTGTCTAAATGTTTTAAATAAGTTATTGTAAGAGGTTTGGTACGATCCTAGGCATGATTTATTTACGAGTAAGTGGATTCTACGGGCGTTGGTGACCTTATGTCTCCCCATGTTCTAAGACCGTCATATCTTTAAGGTTGGGATGTGACAATTTTCATCTTTATTATTAGGATAGCTGCCATCGGTAAAGATGGAGACTCTTATTAGAGGAAATTATACCTAGTGGAAGCTAAGAATTTTAGAGTTGAAAAAGAAACCTGAGGAGTGTCATAGAACCTTATCAAATGATATAACGAGAGAGGTAAGATTATAGGAATGTATTTTCTTAAGTTCTAAGTTTAGAGATACATGAACAATATGATGAAAATCCCTCTTCATTGAATTTTCATTAAACTTCATTCCATCGCCGATCTCTCTATATTATTACTTTCATTAGTATTATAGTTACCATCACTTTTGGTGGGTCACATATTGTAATGTACATATTTCTTTATAAGCTTTACGAAAAAGTGTAATATGGAGAAGTCATTTGGCCTTAAGTTGTTCACAATTTGCCTTCGATAGTTTACTACATATACCATGATAGTATTATGATTGTGCTACAAGGTAGGAATTTTTTATTTATGGTTTGACTACCATTAGATCCTCGTCGGAACATAGGAAATGTGGGGTATGCATTGCTGTAGATTAAAAACACAACTCACAAAGTATGTTTCTGTCAATTTATGAAAAATATTATTTTTATGAAAATGACTCCATTACTATGATATATGTTTTTATGGAAATGACTTCGCAGTTTGATATTACGAACTCTTTGAGTAGTCTTTAAAGTATTATATTGTAATGTTATATAAAAAATTTCAATGTATGAATAGTTCTAATATGCACATTTATGATATTCCTATTTGTTATGTATTTCTATGATTTTATTGAGTTGACTCACCACATCATTTGTGGATTTCAAGATTTAATTAGTTCATAAGGGCTTAGACTCAATCTTGGAGAAGTAAAAAAACAAAGAGACTCTAGCTAGTTCTTGAGAGGAAAGTAATTAAAGATATACTTAATGGTAGATTAAGGATCTTAGAAGTTATTATATAAGTTGAATTTTATAGTGAACTGTATTAGAATATAACATATTATGATTAAGTGATATTTTGTACAAAGTTATTTAATTGAACAAAATGGGAAAGTTCCTTGAAAATCTGAATCAGTCTTATGATTTCATTAAATGATGGGTTAGGCCCAAATAAAATGAGTAATATATTATGAATATATTATGAAATATATCTTTGAATGAATATTTTCTTTTTCCGTATGGCTTTGAAAACAGTAGCAAATATATTTTCATTTTTTTAATTTACTTTTAATAATGAGTTATATATATATATATATATATATATATATATCGATTGGCTATCTGTAGTGTTATTGAATATATAATACCTTTTATGTGATTTTTTTTTCTCTATATATTATAAAATAACATATAATTTTTTATATTTGTAAATTGAAAAAAAAAAAAAAACCACGTCTAAGGGCATGTATTTCAAAAAATGAAATAGTCAATCTGCATGCTTGACAAGCGCATAATAAATGCTATGATATGTAAATGTGGCCTCACGCCCCAATCTTTAAATAACATGCGACTAAAGCTAGTACATACGCAAAGATTTCTTGGACTTGGCAACGAAAGAGTCGGATAACATGTCTGATTCTTGTCTGTCTTCCGTGCTTATTCGTTTAGTCTAGTGTATGTTTGAGATTGAATTCTGATATATTTTTTAAATTTTCATTTTGAATTAATTTTTTTTAAATATTTAAATTATTTCTAATAAATGTTGATTTAAAAAATTAAAAAGTTCAATTTATTTAAAACTATAATTTTTTAAGTTCTACAAAAATTAGGATTTTAAATAATGTATTGACAGTTTTGTATCGATTTTTTAAGAGTCCATTACATTTTATGGATATTACATAAGGACTAAAGGGAATTAGTCATGAATCAAATCCAAGTCACCCAAAACACATGACATGACTTGATCGATCTGATTTTGATCAAACAAGAATTAATTGGATAAACTAAATAGAATTGGATTAAATAAAGTAAAATAAATAGAGTGAGGTTGAACTAAATAATTTGACTATTCAAGAGGGCTTTATTGACTATAGTTGAATTACAGTGTGTTTGAATATGCTTTTTAGACTTTACAATTGAGGTATTTATAGATAATATGTCTTTGCTTTATCTAAAGAAGGAGTATGAGATTCTAATATGAACTAGACATTAAATCTGTGTTGCCTTCACTAGTTCGCTTTAGATTTGTTATGTAAGTAAGGAATGGATTACTCTTTCCTTGAATTGGGCCTAATTGATCTTATACCGCTTATTGCGCCCGGGCATAGTCCACCATATTTTGTTCCTCCTTATGACTGATATAAAGCGATATAATCATAACGTATCAATTTAAAAAGAGTATAATTTTATAATATAAATTATGATATATTATCAAATAAGTCACTAACATTGGCGCCATAAACTAGCGAGTGTAATTGAGTCGCTTTAGTGACACCAAGCAGTGTCATTATTTTGTGACACCATCAGTTTTTGTCGCTAAGATATGGACAGAATTTAGAGGTGCATTTGTTAACATTTTAACAATGTCATTTTTCTGGTTAACAACACCATTTGGCTTAGCGATGCTTTTGTTGCGTAGCTATTACATCACTAACCTAGATCTTAATACGCAGCTAGACCATTCTTCCTCATTTTCTCTCTTCTTTCTGTCTCTGTCTCTCTCTCTCTCTCTCTCTCTATCACTGCTGCATCCACTGCCGGTTCGTTGACCGACCATTTTTGGCATCCATTCCGGTGTAATCTTCCCATTTTCGGTGAGATTTTCATGAGTAGGTGAGTTATTTGACTAATTTTGCGATTTTTTGTTGGTTTTTTAGTATTGTTCGATTGTTTTGCAATGTAGATTGCTAGTGTTCCTCTACCATTCACCAGTTAGTTCGCCGCTCTTCCTCATTCTAGGTATTTTTTTTTATTTTTTGAATTTTATTAAAATTGTTAGTTTAGTTTTTTTTTTTTCAATTTGCTATATAGTTAGAAATAATTTATAGAAAATAAATTATTTTTTCTAAAAAAATGATATTAATTAAATTTCTTGCTTTTATTTATTAAACCCTTGATATAATTAAATTAATTTTTGTAATAAAATAAAATTTAATTATTTATTTTTTGTGTAATAGGGTTATTAAATTTTGTGATAATCTTCCCATCTTTAATTCCATTATGCATCAATGGTTTTCAACCTTTCGGTCAATCAAGGCAGCGATACTCATCATGGCCAGTCATCCTCACAGTATATAACCTTCCTCCTTAGATGTGCATGAAGGATGCATTGATGTTTCTAACAGTGCTAATATTGGGTCCTAGAAACCCCAAGGGTAAAATAGATGTTTACTTGCAACCTCTGATAGTAGAGTTAAAGATGTTGTGAGAAGAGGGGTTCAGGCATATGACATATCACATAAGCAGAATTTTCAGTTGTGAGCAGCTTTGATGTGGACAATCAGTGACTTTCCAACTTTCTCAATGTTGTTTGGTTGCGGCACTACTATCGATTAGCGTGTCCTTACTGTATGAATGCATTAGACTAATTTACCCTATATAAAAGTGGTAAGCTATTATGGTTCAATAATCATAGAAATTTCTTGCAGCATGACCATCCTTTTAGAAGGAATAAATACGGATTTCATGGGAATCGGATAGTGAGAAAGGATGCACCTCCAATAATGTCTGGAATAGAATTGTTGAACATCATAGAACATTTAAGGTTGAAAAAGATAATAGAAGAAGGTGCATCAGAATTCAATGCTCTGATTAGTAAAATATATAGTTAGAAGAAATGGAGCATATTTTGGGATTTGCCTTACTGGAGTACCAATTTAATTAGGCACAATCTTGATGTGATGCACATAGAGAAGAATTTCTTCCAAAATATATTCATTACTATAATGAATGTACCTAGAAAGAAAAAGGACACAACTAAATGTAGATAAGAGTTGAATGAGTATTGTTGGCGCCCAAAGCTTGCAATGTTAAATGTTACGAGTAAATATCCAAAAGCTTGTTACACTCTTGATAAACAGTCCAAGTCAGTGTTGTGTGATTGGCTTAAAAATCTTAAATTCTCATATGAATATGCATGAAATATGGGCAAATGTGTTGACATGCAGAATCTAAAGTTGTTTGGTATGAAGAGTCAAGATTGCCATATGTTTATATAGAGGTTAGTTCTAATTGCTTTCCTTGAATTATTACCTCAACATGTGTGGAAAGCAATCATGAAATTAATCTTATTTTTAAAGTTCTAACCTCAACTGTTATAAGAGATGAAGATATGGCTAGATTAGAGGTAAAAATTCCAATTATTCTTTATAAACTTGAGCGTATCTTCCCATCAAGTTTTTTCGATTTTATGGAACATCTCCCAGTCCATTTACCACATGACGCAAGGATAGTAGGGCTAATTCAATGTAGATAGATGTATCGATTTGAGAGTAACTCTATACTTAAATGTATTGTCAATTAATTCACGAATTATGCAAATGACAATTGAAATTGCATATCATGAATTTTAATAGGTATATTAAAAAGTTGAAAAATAATGTGAGGAATGAGACTCGTGTTGAAGGATCCATAAGCAATGCTTATGTGGTTGAAAAAGTCTCAACATTTTGTTCTTATTACTTTAAGGACCATGTGGCATAGATGAAAGAAATGGAGATGAAATATATTTGTCCATATTCAAATATCTAGGATGAGCTTTTGGATGATTGAAAATGAGATGGATGATAGATGATGAATACAAGGTTGCTCATACTTATATTCTTCTTAATTGCATAGAAGTTGAACCTTTCATCAAGTAAGATGGAATTAATCTTTCTACATTTGAATTCATTATGCATATAAGAAGGAACAAATGTAATCTTTATTCGATCTCGCACTACAAGATATATAGTGACTTTTTAAAACAAATTTCACCAAACATCTCTGATGAGGGCAAATAGGAAACTAGAGACTAAATTCGCTGACTGGTTCAAATATTATATGAGTATATTAATAATCTAGTAAAATTTCAATCCATTCAATTAGCATAAGTTCTTTATAATTGACTTTGTCTACTTTACTTTATAAGCATATGAATATAATAATGTGGATAATAGGTTTATGAAAGACCTCACCAAAGGCCCATTGACATGTGTTACAACATACATAGGATATATTGCTAATAAGTATAAGTTCCAACTTGAAGGTGTTAGTTCTATAAGAAAGTCTTTGAACAATGCAGTGTGCATAAAAGGGTCAAACTATGTTAATTGTGAAAATGACTTTTACGATAGGCTAATTAAGGTTGTGGAGGTGGAATATCCTAATTGGCCTATGAAGCACATAGTATTTGTTCAAATCTGAATGGTTTGATCCTAATCCAATAGTTGGAATAAAGGTTCATGTCCAGTACAATTTAGTAGAAGCCAACAGTAAACAAAGAGACGCAAGATATGAAACTTTTGTCCTTGCCTCATAAGCTCAACAAGTGTATTATTGCACATACCCAGTTTGCGTTGTGACAAGCACGATTGGTATGTGGTTACCAAAATCAAACTAAGGAGATTTGTTGAATTGTTTGAAAGCTGCATAAATGCAACTGTTGCATGTGAATCCCTGCCATTCCAATAAGTGGAAATTCATGCCACCGGAGAAGGAGTAGAGGAGGAAGAGATAGTCACTAAATGAACCTATGGGTGATGAAATTGAAATTGAAGATGACAATATAGTCTTGATGAATATCCAGAATTAGAAACTCAAATCAATGTGTCATCAGAATAAGAACTGTATCTTGAGGACACTTTATAAAGTGATGTCACATTTCTTAATATAATACACAATTAGATATTGTTTTAATCTAACTTCATAGTTTGTGATATATTATTTTTTAAATGTGAATTTATTCATTAAGATATGCATTGACATATATTGTATCTCATGTATACTTGTTAAATTTTTAGGATGAGATATCTATCTTCAGACCCAAGCCGTGGAGGGCATAGTGGTCGTGGAGTACGAGGTGGGGGTGGTCATGGTGGATGAGGTACCAGTGATCCTCCAGCGATGCCCAGTGCTCCTGTATTGGAGTCCACATTATCACCAACTGCAACTACACTGCCCTTTATGCTTATAAGGAACACTTATTCAACACTCTTACTGCAGGCCATTAATCCTGCAACGATGACAGGCCATAGCGCACCATTGATTAGTGATCCTTCTCTGTCGATTTCTAGTGCTTTAGTGGGGCCTACTACTGTTGTGCCTTCATCATCCTCAACACCTCTATCAAAGGCTAAGAGCACCACTTCCACTGGACGAAAGATGTTAAGACTTGTTGAGCATGGAAAGTAAGTATATTTATTTATTTCACTTGTTATTCAATTGTATTGAATTAATTTTCAAAGTGCAAGCAAATTTTTTTAACAATAGTTTACTTAATACAGGTTCTATGAGTCCTTCTCTATTGCTGCTAAGATTACATCCTTGTTGAAGAAAAAGGTTTCTCCATTTGGGTATACATAGAAGGGAGTGATGGAGTGAGAATGAAACAAGTATTTTGAAGAGTTTAAGGTATAATTTCAATCCATATAGTTTATATATATATATATATATATATATATATATATATATATATATATATATATATATATATATATATATATATATATATATATATATATATATATAGTGAAATTGGAATGAACATAGCGTGTTGTTTATTGAAACCAGAATAAATATATATTGAAATTGGTAAACAAATATAGATTGTGTTAAAATTGAAATTGATATTGTTCTTGAATAGTAATTTTGAAATTAGAATATCACTTGTTTCTTTTGTGAATCTTTTTGGTGAAATTGAATGTTATGGTAAATATTTTGATTATTTTTCCAAAGGGTTTTATGGAAATTATAGAGAAAATTCTATCAAAATTTAAGTAAAATTTAATAATGTCTAAGTTAAGCATGTTTGAAAATTAATTAGTAAACCAATGTTGATTGTTTCTTTTGTGAATTTCTTTGATGAAATTGAATGTTATGATGAATAGTTTGATTATTTTTTCAATGGGTTTTATTGAAATTATAGAGGAAAGTCTATCGAAATTTCAATAAAATTTAATAATTTTATAAGAATTACATGTAACTATTTAATTATATGCCATATTGGAATATATATAGTATGTTGTTTTTAATAGAAAAAATATGAGTGGGACCTGACATTGAAGGTGCTATTAGGAGCGCATATGATGTTTTAGCTGTGTGGTGCTACAGTGATATGACGTACAAGTTGCAGAAATCGGGGAAAGGAAGACCAACTCATGATTTGGAGGCTGTTTGGGAAGAGTGGCAAAAGAATTAGAACAGTGAGGAATATAAAAAAGATTTCTGATACAACCACTATGAATAGAAAAATAAAAAAGGGTGGTCTAGGCTGTGATCTCTCTCGCCGTACAAATGGCTCTATCTCCCACAACGAGCATGGAAGAAGATGTTATAATATATTGTTTTCTTAGCTTTTTAGTCTATTTGTTTTTACTTATACTTTTGGTTTAATAACTATTATTTTTTCAGGCTGTGAAGCTTGGGCGGAATCCCGAAGAGATAGAGTTGTTCAAGTACACTCACATGAAGAAAAGTACTGGTTGGGTTGACAACCGCACTAAACAAATTGCTGTAGGAAGTTTTTTTTTATATAATTAATATTTTAATTATTTATTTATAGTATTTTCAATATATATATATATATAATATAATTTTATATATATGAAGTATATAGTAATATTATGTAAATGGCTTTTATTTATTTCAATATTTATTTTTGTGATTATTTATTATTATTTTCAATGATAGCAATTAAATTTATTAACTCTTGAAAATCAATTATCGCTATAGGAACATGTTGATCAGTTGCTCTTTGAAATGTTCGAGTACTTTTAACTGGAAAGAATGCCACTCCTTCAACCAATGCACAGAGACGTGTATTTAGAGGCTGTTGGGGCTCAACCGGGTGATATAAGGGTGTATGGCATTGATGGAAAGGTTGCTATATACTTTTCTGCACCAAGTTCTACATCAGACACAATGGACTCCATTGATCAGCGGCTTAAACCAATGAACAAGGAGCTTCATGAGAAAATGACAGAGAAACCGGTACAGCATAATCGGCTAGCAAAAGAGTGAGAATGTCGACTAATAGATCGAGTAGCTTCATTAGTTAGCAGTCTTACATCTAGCTGCTCAGGCCTGATCCTAGCCGCCGCCACCACCACTTGCACCAAAGTGATTTCTTTTGTTTTTTTATATATATGTTATTAGTATAATTTTCTTTTATTATGTGAATATTGAACAATATATTTACATCATTTTTTTATTAAATGTACATTATTTATATTTTATTAAATTTTAAATTTTATTACTAAAATTGTCGTTAATATTAATTTAATTTATATTTATTTTAATATTACTAAAATTTATTTAATACAATTAAATAAAAATTGATTAATATTACATTTAGCGATGCTTTAGCTATGAACTTAAGCCATCATAAAAGGAAGGGATGAAGAACAATGGCAAATCGTAATAATAGAATAGCGACGCAGGAAATGTGTCTCTAGTTTAATGACACCAAAAAGACGTTGCTATTGTGTCACTTAGCTCATCATCTCCCAAATTCTATCTTGTAAAGTAGCGACACCATTTTTTTTAACTTCACGATGCCTTTTTCCGATGTGTCACAAGCATCGCTAATTGTCATTGAATCTTGTTGGCGACGCCTTTGTCATTAAGTCTTGTTAGCGAAGCCTTTGTCACTAAGTATTGTTAGCGGCAAGGCATTTAGCGATGCATATATTGCATCACAAAGGCATCGCTGATGAATTTAGCGACGCAATTTTTCATCGACGAAACTTACCTGAATTCTTGTAGTGATTTATAAATATATTATGTAATTTGAGTTTCTCTAGTGTAAATTATACTTATTTAAATGTTTATTATCTTAATATATTACATTTTGGATATTATAGTTCATTCTAGTTGATTTGGATCATTTTACTCATTATTTTTAGAAATTCACAACAACAATAAATGATTTAATCCGATTCAACATGATAGTATTAATAAATTCTGATATAGATAAAATGCACATTATTTAAAATTATTATTATTTAAAATTTTATATAGAATTGAATAATTCATGAAAGAGACAAGGATTATGATCCTTTCATATTGAGATAAACATGATGAATCATATTCATACAATCTTAACCATTAAATAAACATGACGGATCATAGTCACATAATGTCAATTGTTAAATGTAAAATTTCAATTATTTATTTTATATTTAATGGTGAAAATTGTGCTAATATGACTTATCATGTTTATTTTAACATAAAAGGGTCTTAATATGAAAAACAATGCCCAATTCATGAAAACAAAAAGACAATGCTCCAACGTCTCTTTTTCATTTGGTAACCATCAAATTTATTAATAGTACGATAACATAATGAGTTAACAATTTCAACCATTAAATTAAAATAAACTCTTAAGATTTATTTTTGCACTATAATTATTAATTTTAAAATTTTTTAAATTTTAACTTTAAAAAATTTTAACTATTTATATTTATTTTTTATTTAATAGTAAAGATTTTGCTTATATAATCCATTACGTTGATCTCAATATCAAAGATAATTCCAAAGACAATGGCCCATTCATAAAAACTAAAAAGATAATGTTCCAACATCTCTTTTTAATTCGGTAGCCATCAAATTTATTGATATTATGACGACATAACAAGTTAACTACTCAAACCTAATCACTAGTACTGCTTTAGTGCATACAAGAGACACCTCGCAACTTGATAACATCAGCATAGCTGCAGGCCTGTGGCTTTATATAGCTGCCCAACGTGCAATAACAAGAAACCAAAACAATTGGCATTTTTTTTTTTTTTTTTTTTTTGCCAAATAAAGCAAGTAGCATTTAGGTTGTACGGAAAAGAAACCGGATATGGTAAACTTGAACTTATATATATATAAACAATCATTTCATATACGTCAATATAATATAATATTAAATAAATAGAAATCTAAAATATTATATTAAATTATATAACTCGCGTAATTACATTTATAAAAAATTATAATAATTATAAAAATATATATATATATATATATATATAGTAAAAAAAAATACTAAAAGAAAGTTATAGTTTCTTGATAGAATTTACCAACAGAATTATTTTTGTCATAAACTTAATCAATTATCCACGACATAAAAAGAATTTTCTTTTTGTAATTATCAATAATTTAATAATTATTATTTACTAACAAAACTTTTTTCCCGTTAAATAAGGAGCCAAAGAATGCGCAAGCAATTAGCGCATATGTATTAATAATTATTTAACGACAAAATTTTTTATCAGTAAATTAAGACCAAAAAAATTTTAAAAACTTTATTTAGTAATTATTGACAAGTATAAATTTTTTTTAATGATTACTGACAGAATATTTCGTTGGTAACTATTAAAAAATTATTTTTTCTTAATTATTGATGAAATATTCTGCCGGTAATTATTAATTTACAGATGAAAATTTTCATCAGTAAATTCATACAAAAAATTTATGATTTTTTTTTTAACAATTACCGATAGAATCTTCCATTAGTAATTAATAAAAAAATAATTTTTAATAATCCTACAATAATTATTAAAAATAAAATGTCATAATTTTCGGTAATAATTTATAGACAAAAATTTTCATCGGTAAATTTATACAAAAAAATTTATGAAATTTTATTGTATAATAATTGCAATGAAATATTCCATTTGAATATTCCATTGATAATTAATAAAAAATAATTTTGAATAGTTACCGATGGATTATTAGAAAATAAATTTCATAATTTTTGGTATTAATTTACTAATAAAAATTTTCATTGGCAAATTCATACAAAAAATTTATGAAATTTTATTGGGTAATACTCAATTTGATACTTGAACTTTATCAAAATGCTCAATTTAGTATCTTAAAAAAAATTTCGTTCAATTAAAGGTGTAAACTCATATTTTGAGTCAATTTGAGACATGGTCATCAATTACAATTGACAGACATTACACAATGAGTAAAGTGATTATGTGATACTCATTTTATATTTATTTTAATAAAAATTTATTAAAATTTTAAAAAAGTATTTCAGAATAATAAAAAAATTAAAATTAGAGAACTTAAAAGAAAATAATAAGAACCTAACGAGTATCTACGAATATGTCTAAATTTTATTAATGATTTTTAATTAATCGTATTTTTGGGCATCTGATTGTATAAAGTCCAAAAATATATTAAATAATAAATGAATGTGCAAACTAACATAAATAATAACTATACAAAAAATAAAATAAACTCAACAATAAAATACAAGTCACGACACAACAAAATAAGAACAAAATTTAATAAATAAATTGAAATGCTAGCATTTAAAATTTAAAAGGTTTTTTGTTTTTGCTAAATTATGAAATGCTTACATTTAATATTCCTTTTTTCTATGGGATAAGAATTTTTTCAATTCTAATTAAAATATTTGGTAAATTATGAATTTTTTTATTAATTGCAATTATGGTCCTAATTAATTTTTTTTTAATTTTTGGTATTTTATGAAATGCTTGCATTTAAATTTCTTATTTTAAGGCATATTTAGTTTTTATTGATCTTTGTATATTTTTATTTAACCGTAATTTTAATAAAGTTTTCAATTTTATGTAAATTATGAAATACTTGCATTTAAAATTTCTTATTTTAAAGCATATTTATTTTTTATTCATCTTTGTATATTTTTATTTAATCATAGTTAAAAATAAAGTTTAATATTTGCATAAATTATAAAATGCTTGCATTTCAAATTTTTTGTTTTAAAGCACATTTATTTTTTGTCACATCCCAACTTTAAAGACATGACGATTCTAAAATATGAGGAGACATAAGGCCACTCAGGCCCGTAAAACCCACTTATACATATACAAATCATGCTTAGTATCATACCAAATCCGATGCGATAACTTAAATGTCCAATAATATAGGAAACTTCAATATGCGAAAGAATAGTTTAACAAAATACTTTGAAAATATCTTATAAAGGAAATAACATTTAAAGTCTAAACAAAATAAATCATTGTCACATCTCAACTTTGGAGACATGACGGTCATAGAACATGGGGAGACATAAGGTCACCCACGTCTGGAGAACTCACTTATACTTATACAAATATTACTTAGGATCGTACCAAAAACCTCTTACATTAACTTAAATAAACCTTTTTTTTTTTTTTTGAAAACCTTAATTACGGAAGCATAATTAAAATATACTTTAAACATAATCCATAAAGAAATAATATTTAGAATTCAATTAAAACCTCGAAGGATAACATTTCAAAATAAACATCCAAAAATAAATATTCCCGGAGCGTCTAAGGATAACTCTTCATAATGTATTAAACTAATTTTCTTGGACAAGGAATTCTCCAAGCGAAGTAGGATGCTTGAGCCATTACCTTGCCTCCTCATAATGCTCACCTGGAACCACACAAGGAAAAAGGGTGAGATAGATGATCTCAATGAGTAAACAATAAGGATTTTACAATAACACATATCCCTTAGAAAGGGCTCATAGCTCATAACTTGTAGTTCATGATTCATCGTTTGTAATTTAGAAAGGTTAACAGAAATCACACTTATAACATATAGAGTGAAGGCTACTGCCATAATCACTCGAACACATAGAGTGAAGGCTATTGCCATAATCATTCGAACACATAGCACATAGAGTGTAGGCTATTGCCATAATCACTCGAACACGAAACACATAGAGTGAAGGCTATTGCCATAATCACTTGAACACATAGCCAATAATTACTCACATCAGTATGAGGATCACATAGCCGATGATTACTCGCATCGATACGAGGAGCACATAGCCAATGATTACTCGCATCAATACGAGGATTTCTGCATAAAAAGGGTTAAAAATACCATAGCAAGAGCTAATGATAATCATATATAACAATAACATTTAAGCCATTAACAACATGCATCCCAATAGCAATAACAGTTTATTATTTTGAACAAAAGATATAAGAATAGTGTAGTTCCATAAAGAACATAAGTTAGGGCAATAATCATAATGGAATTATCATTAGATAAACAAAAAAATGGTTTGGACCAATTATCCTTTGGCAACCCAAGCTTAACAAAGAAATCATAGAAATTCATTTTAGAATGGAAAGGACTTGAGTTTTAAGAATGTCAAAGGCTCACATAACATGAAATCATATATTTGTAATAAAACATATTGTTAGTCATGTTTGTAGCACGAATACCATATTTACTCACACTGGAAGCAGGAATATAGAGTTTACTCACACTTATAGCATAAACACAGCGTTTACTCACCTTGGGGTTCCTTTGCTCCTAGTATATGTAATCCTTTTGCACTTCTAAAACTCCTCAAACCCTAACATAATATTTAGTTTAATACTTAGTATTTATTAACTCATGATGCTCCTATCCCATAACTACCCGATGCACATATATCATACACATACACTTAAAGTTACACATATAAGTGTACACATCACTTGCACATAATATATTGACTTTAAAAGTCTTGCACACTTAGGCCTTATACGCTCACATGTAAACACATTACAATCATGCCAATACCTTTCTAAGGTCATCAAAATATTATTATCTCAATATCAATTCACTTTAACAATCATCTTAATACACTTTACACTTTCATACATGTCAACTTAACAATTAACCTTTTAAGTGTCATGCTTAACTCTTATGTTCCTTTGTATTCAATTGTCACTTCATCAACTCATGACCATCTGTTCATCATCAAGTCATCATAACATCTAGTTCCAAATTTCCCAATCACATTTACATTCTAATCACAATATAAGGTTAAGATACCTTAAGTATATCTTAAGTATACCAAAATGCCTTTAAGCTTATCTAGGCTCATACCTTCAATTAACATGCAATTTTATCATTTATTATACATACATACATGTCAATAATCATCAAAACACATCACTTAAAAATTATAAATATTAGGATAAAAATATTAATGTAGGCCGAATGTATCACCAAAAGGAAAAACTAAATTCTCTTTCTTTTCGCACTTTCCGTCTATTTCAGTAATATGTAAAAACATAGTTTGAACCAAGATTTTTCATGCAATTAAAACCAAAATCATTTTAGAATACTAATCCATAGGAATCGGCCCTAATTGGTATATCTCATTCATGAAAATTCAATTTTTGGCTTTAGGATGCAAAACCATGAGTTTTCTTGTTTTTTGGTATTTTTCGATCATTACAATAATATGTAAACAGGTGGTTTAAACCATTTTTTTTCATTCAATCATAGCAAATATTAGTTTAGAACATCTTCATGCATGATTCGGCAGCCATAGATAACAATTATGCAAGAAAATTCCAAGTTTCAAGGCTTAGGGTGAAAATCATGAATTTTTGCGCTTTTCGATCATTACAATAATATATAAACACATGATCTAAATCATTATTTATCATCTAAACAAAACAAATATCAATTTAGAATCCATCCATACACAAATTGGCAGCCACATGTTCAAGGAATCATAGAATTTTCCAACTTCTAAGTTCTAGCACAAAAACCTTGAATTCTTTTGTTTTTTCAAAACTTTCCGGTTATCACAAAAATATGTAGAAATATTATTTAATCCAATATTTTTCATCCAAATAAATTAAAAATCAGTTTAGAAAATAATAATGCACAAATTGCCCCCCTCTAGTGATGTTTATGCATAAAAATTGTGATTTTAAGTTATAGAATTCACTTTTGGAGAAATCTCGTGGAAAAATTTGTGTTTTTGGTAGAAAATCGATTTTCTCTCCCAAAAACTCACCCAAACAGAATTAAATCTATAAAAATCAGTAATCAACCAGTTCAAAATGATTTTCCCATAATTTATTTCATAGAAATCAGTTTAGAAATTGAAAGAGACGAAAACTTACGATTACGGGCGAGAAATCGCAAAATTAAAAGGAGTTTTCTTAATTTCTGTAGAGAGAATTATTTTGAGAGAATTTTTCTATGAAAATACTGGAATAATAGAGTGTGGCTACTGTCTAAACTAATGGGGGCTGAAATTTTGCTTATATATTAGGGTTTTGGGTGAAATTTCCAAGTTTACCCTTAATGAGATAGGTTAGGAGTGTTTTAGTGTAGTGGGCTTTTGGGTATTTGGGCTTTTTAATTAATTTAGGGCTGATTATAGGTAATTAAAATAAAATATTTTTCTTATTATTTTCTGCAAAATTCCTCCCTAAAACATTTATTTAAAAATTATTTTAAAATACTCATAAAATTACTTTTGTCTTTAAAATCGTCTTTTTGCACGAAAATTCATTTTACGAAAAATAAATTATTCCATAGAGTCACACAATTTGTCATAATAACCCTAAATTTAAATAATTTGTCACTAAAACTCTTACAGTAGATGTGGGTTGTTACATTCCCCCCTTAAAAAAAAATTTGTCCTCGAATTTTCAAATCTAATAGCACAACACGCTCTACTTAACTTCTCTGCCATACTTTTGTTGTGCCACTCCAACACCATATCTGACTACAATTAGCTTATTAAATACAATAAGGCACATACTCACAATCTTTCAAAAATGACATTGATAAACCTTCAACTTAAGCTATGCCTATGTTAATCTCTTGTTCAAACAAATCTTAAACTAATCCTTAGTAATTTTTGTATCTCTTAACCTCAAACAAAAGTATAAAACCTTTAATCTCACCTTCAATCACATATAATCCCAAGCATTTCTTTTCGTTATATCTCTATTAATATTAACATCTACACTAATACCTTAATCACCACTTTCATTTATTATTTATCATATTAGTCATATAAGATTCCAACAGATAATTCCAAATTAATAACTCCAATTGATATTTGATAATTCTCTTTTCATATTAATAATTATTACTTAATCTATTATAATCTCAATAAATATTTTCGTGTTTAATATCTTGTTGACATTATCATTTCTACACTCCCATCATTTATCAATTTAAAACATCTTTAAACTTAACAAAGATTCTTGTATATATCATATCCCAAATGAACTTGCATTCTATTAATTTACAATCCCAAATAAAATTTTCATAACTATTTTAGACTTACTCTCTTTCTGCATAATATATACATCATTACTGTGACTTAATTACCTAATGCCTAAAAAAAATTTTTTTTTTTTTACATTTAGCTCATAATATCATCTTACCTTATATTTTCCACTTACATCTTGCCATACTTCACATTCCTAATAATTTAACTTATCCATATTAAAATAACAAACCTTCTAATACCATTGCCTTTGAATGAAATCTCTATGCAACTCTTATATCTTTCCAAATCTATGCCATTCAAGGTTATCTCAATAAAAATTCTTTCTATACTAAGGATCACTACTAAATTTTCTAGTAACCTCAATTGAATATTATTGTATCTAACACCTTAAAACACTTCTTACCTAGAGGACTCAAACCCCTTTCCTATATATTCAAAACTAATTATATTTTCAAAATCTGTATAGAATCATTTGCAAGAATCAAAAAATTTTCATCCTTGCATGTATCATGCAATCTTAATACAATGCTTGATGCGGTTCGTGATGTACGATTGATGATGTATAATTTTGTAAAGCAAAACTCAATGTATATAGAAAGACACACTAGACGCAAGTACATAATCAAATCAAATCTCGAACATTTTATCTTAAAATCATGTTATACCCTTATAGATCAAGTCCTTATGGATCCTCAAATTTACAATTCATATGGTCTTAACATCTATCATCTTATAAAAATTCAAATTCTTACACTCTGATTGCACCCTATATACTCAAAGGAATCTCATCACCAAAGAATCTCTACTAGCATCATAGTTATCCTTTTATCAACATTACAAGTCTGATAATACTTATACTTTTATATCTCCCCCTTTTAAAAGAAATTCGTCCTCGAATTTTAATACTTACTCACATATTCTGGAAAAACTAGGGATGCTTTTACCACATCCCTTCCTTGGCATCCTAAGTATACTTATCCATTCCATGATTACGCTAGTAAACCTTAATCATAAATATCTCCTTGATACACCAATATCTCCCATCCTTAGTTCAAAATTTTAATTGCTTTCCTCTATAATCAATATAAGAAGTTTCCGTCCATCAATGTCTACCTCACAATCCTCAAACATATACTTCACCTACCTTATATTGTAAACTTATGTATAAATAATGTAACTGATTTGTTTCATTCTCCTACTAATCATTACTAAATATCAATTCTCTTCTTTGGCCTCAATCTCAATTATCATTTAATAACTCCATATATTTCTTATATCAAACCATTGTTACATATAAGCATTTCATACTTCATAACATTATACCTATCAATCATTAATCTAAATTGGATCAATACTCTATCCACTTCTCCTTCTAATCCACTTAACCCCACTATCAAATTATCATACTTAGCATGCCTTTAACATGAGCACCTATCATATAATATCACATCACAGGACACATATCACATAGCATGTATCATGTATCATAGCATGTATGATGTATCCTAATCATGTAACACATGACCTATAGGATAATGAGCTCTCCTATCATATTTAAAGTCAATCATCTTTTAAGCATTAGAAGATCAAACCTAAGCCAACCAGCTAATTAGTCATATAATATCATTCATGTCATATAAGTCCTATGCCACTAGTCTAACAGTTACCTACTATTAAAGGAAATCTCAGTTGTGTCTTTTATCCTTGGCTCCTTGCTCTTGAGGTTAAGATGGTCCAAGTAGTGGAGGTGTCGAGGTCACATTTCCTAAATCTCTCATCCATAGGCAATCCTTAATGAAGTGACCCTTTTGTCCACATTTCACACATGTGCTAGAGACTTTTCGGCAAACTCCAAAATGCTTCTTGTCATAATGGCCACAAGTCCTGGGTGAAGATTCCTTTGTTGGACCTCCTCCTCCTTTTCTATGTTGGCCTCCTTGATCTTTGCCCTTATGCTTATCCTTTTGTTCATGTTCAGCATGCTTGCATCTCTCGGCTTTATATCTCTTTTCCATTATCTTGGCCTTATCTATCAACTTAGCTAAGGTTGAGAATTCAGTTGCTGTCAGTAAGTTGAATAATGGTGTGATCAACCCTTTTAGGAAGCAGTTGATGTGGCTAGCTTTAGTAGGAATGATGTTGATAGCAAACCTGCTAAGTCGATTGAACTCCTTAGCATATTCTGATACTAACATTCTAGGCCTCTGTTTTAGTTGCTCGAACTGCAATGCTCTATCTTGCCTTTCGCCTTCAGGCAAGAATTGATCCATCACCTCTTGCTTAAATTCTGCCCACGTGGGTGGGTCAGGTCTATATAATCATTCCTCAATATTTCTCTCATACTAGACCAAGCCTTCTTCTTGAGTTAGAGTCCTACTAACTCAATCACTCGGGCATCCGAGCAAGATAATCGATGGACTAGCTTATTTACCTCATCTAAGAACTCATATGGGTCATCACCCTCCTCACCACAGAAGGTAGGTGGTTGCAGCTTCTTGAATTCTGAGACAGTCATTCCTTTGTCAGGTAGCCACTTCCTTTCCCTCCGTGCAGGTGCCACTACCATAGAAGGTGGAACTCCATTCCTTTCTTGTGTTGGTGGCACTTCTCGCTTTTGAGCTTGCAACTCTTCCAATTCCTTGTGCAAGTCTCTCATTTCCTCGCGCATAGCTTGCACCTCTTACGAGAATGCTTGCTCACTATAGCCCATGGTTGGTGCCCCTGAATTAGATCTCTCTCTTGCCACCGTAGGGGCAGAAGCAGTATTCACAGCAATGTCTAATATCACATTCTTACTAGCCCTAACAAGTTGAGCAGTTGTGCAAACCTTCTTCTTGGGAGGCATTTTGCTATCACGATAAGGAATTTAGTATTAACTCCCTTCTAACCCATCTAACCCCCTTATCATACTATCGCATTTACCATGCATTCAACATAAGCACTTATCAAATCATATCACAAGGCACATATCATATACCACTTATCACATAGCATATATCATAGAGCATATATCACAGAGCATCTATCAAGGCATGTATCATGTATCATAATCATGTACCATATAACTTATAACATCATGAATTTCCCTATCATATATAAGTCAATCATGTCATAGGCAATAAAAGAAATCAATGCATACTAAATCTTTAAGCAATCAATTAACATCATTTGCATCATAGGAGTCTTCTCTTTTTGATTGATCATAGGCACGACCTTCTTGAACATCTCTCTCCATGTCCTCATGCATGCCACACATGGTGCTCTAGGTCACGGTTCTCTAGCAGGGGTAATCTTCTTAGTCATCTGAAGAGAAAATCATAAGGCACACAATAATAACAATGATTACTAAAACCTACTAGGATTTCACGGAACTATGCTAGCGATAAACTGCAAATGACATAATAGGAAAATTCCTATGCTTCAAGATTCTACATATTTAACCTAATAAATAGATAAGTCTAATTAGACTTTTGAAAAAAAACCTGGCTCTGATATCACCTTTATCATATCTCAACTTTGGAGACATGACGGTCCTAGAACATGGGGAGACATAAGGTCACCCACGTTCGTAGAACCCACTTATACTTATACAAATATTACTTAGGATCATACCAAAAACCTTTTACATTAACTTAAATAAACCTTTTTTTTTTTTTTTTGAAAACCTTAAGTTGCAGAAGCATAATTAAAATATACTTTAAACATAATCCATAAGGAAATAATATTTAGAATCCAATTAAAACCTCGAAGGATAACATTTCAAAATAAACATCCAAAAATAAATATTTTGAACAAAAGGTACCATAGCAAGAGCTAATGGTAATCATATATAACAATAACATTTAAGCCATCAACAACATGTATCCCAATAGCAATAGCAGTTTATTATTTTGAACAAAAGATATAAGAATAGTGTAGTTCCATAAAGAATATAAGTTAGTGCAATAATCACAAAGGAATTATCATTGGATAAACAAAAAAATGGTTTGAACCGATTATCCTTTGGCAACCCAAGCTTAATAAGGAAATCATAGAAATTCATTTTAGAATGGAAAGGACTTAGGTTTCAAGAATGTCAAAGGCTCACATAACATGATATCATATATTTGTAACAAAACATATTGTTACTCACGCTTGTAGCATGAATATAGTATTTACTCATACTGGAAGCAGGAATATAGAGTTTACTCACACTTATAGCATAAACACAGTGTTTACTCACCTTAGGGTTCCTTTGCTCCTTATATATATAGTCCCTTTGCACTTCTAAAGCTCCTCAAACCCTAACATAATATTTAGTTTAATACTTAGTATTTATTAACTCATGATGCTTCTATCCCATAACTACCTCATGCACATATATCATACACATACACTTAGAGTTGCATATATAAGTGTACACATCACTTGCAGATAATACATTGACTTTAAAGGTCTTGCACACTTAGGCCTTATAGGCTCACATGAAAACACATTACAATCATGTCAATACCTTTCTAAGGTCATCATAATATTATTACCTCAATATCAATTCACTTTAACAATCATCTTAATATACTTTACACTTCCATACATGTCAACTTAACAATTAACCTTTCAAGTGTCATGCTTAACTCTTATGATCCTTTTTATTCAATCGTCACTTCATCAACTCATGACCATGTGTTCATCATCAAGTCATCATAACATGTAGTTCCAAATTTCCCAATCACATTTACATTCTAATCACAATATAAGGTTAAGATACTTTAAGTATACCAAAACGCCTTTAAACTTATCTAGGGTCATACCTTCAACTAACATGCAATTTTATCATTTATTATATATACATACATGTCAATAATTATCAAAACACATCACATAAAAATTATAAATATTAGGATAAAAATATTAATGTAGGCCGAATGCATCACCAAAAGGAAAAACTAAATTCTCTTTCTTTTCGCACTTTTTGTCTATTTCAGTAATATGTAAAAATATGGTTTGAACCAAGATTTTTTATGCAATCAAAACCAAAATCATTTCAGAATACTAATCCATAGGAATTGGCCCTAATTGGTATATCTCATTCATGAAAATTCAATTTTTGGCTTTAGGATGCAAAACCATGAGTTTTCTTATTTTTTGGTATTTTCTAGTCATTATAGTAATATGTAAACAGGTGGTTTAAACCATTATTTCTCATTCAATCATAGCAAATATCAGTTTAGAACATCTTCATGCATGATTCAGCAGCCATAGATAATAAGTATGCAAGAAAATTCTAAGTTTCAAGGCTTAGGGTGAAAATCATGAGTTTTCGTGCTTTTCGCGCTTTCCAATTATTACAATAATATATAACCACATGATCTAAATCATCATTTATCATCTAAACAAAACAAATATCAATTTAGAATCCATCCATACACAAATTGGTAGCCACATATTCAAGGAATTATAGAATTTTCCAACTTCTAAGTTCTAGCACAAAAATCTTGAATTCCTTTGTTTTTTCAAAACTTTCTAGTCATCACAGAAATATGCAAAAATATTATTTAATCCAATATTTTTCATCCAAACAAATCAAAAATTAGTTTAGAAAACAATAACGCACAAATCTCCCCCCTCTAGTGATGTTTATGCATAAAAATTGTGATTTTAATTTATAGAATTCACTTTTGGAGAAATCTCGTGGAAAGATTTGTGTTTTCGGTAGAAAATTGATTTTCTCTCCCAAAAACTCACCCAAACAAAATTAAATCTATAAAAATCAATAATTAGCCAGTTCAAAATGATTTTTCCATAATTTATTTCATAGAAATCAGTTTAGAAATTGAAAGAGAAGAAAACTTATGATTATGAGCGAGAAATCGCAAAATTGAAACAAGTTTTCTTAATTTCTATAGAGAGAATTATTTTGGGATAATTTTTTTATGAAAATACTAGAATAATAGAGTGTGGTTGCTATCTAAACTGATGGGGGCCAAAATTTTGCTTATATACTAGGGTTTTGGGTGAAATTTCCAAGTTTACCCTTAATAAGTTAGGTTAGGAGTGTTTTAGTGTAGTGGGCTTTTGGGTATTTGGGCTTTTAAATTAATTTAGGGCTAATAGGTAATTAAAATAAAATATTTTTCTTATTATTTTCTGTAAAATTCCTCCCCAAAATATTTATTTAAAAATTATTTTAAAACACTCATAAAATTATTTTTTTGCTTAAAATCGTCTTTTTGCATGAAAATTTATTTTACGAAAAATAAATTATTTCATGCTAATGTATTTTATTCAAATCATTTATTTCACAATAATAATTGACATTAGGCATATAAAATTAATTTAACATGTCCTAAACCCATAAATCATGTCACACATGAATTTTCATAGAGTCACACAATTTGTCACAATAACCCTAAATTTAAATAATTTGTCACTAAAACTCCTAGGGTAGATGTGGGTTGTTACAATCATCAATGATTAATATCCCAAAATAAACTCCTGGAGCATCTACTAGTAACTCTTCATAACATAATATAATTAAAGACTTGGGCAAGGAATCCCTAAGCGAAGTAAAAAGCTTGAGCCATCACCTTGCCTCCTCAAATTTGCTCGACTGGAACCACACAAGAGAAAGGGGTGAGATAGATGATCTCAATAAGTAAACAATATAGCATTTACAATATCATATATCCCATTTTTCAAAGAAAGCCCATCGCGTATAACACATAGTCCATGCTTTACAAATCATGGTTTCACAGTTTCACTTTAGCAAGATTTTCACTATAATAGATTTGCAGAATCATACTTATAATAATTATCACCCATAGAGAGTAAATGACTATGCTAGCTCATTCACTTGATGAAAAAGTGGCCTCATACCAAATTCCAACTCCTAACCCATAACTTATAAAGTCGTGAAACTGATCAAGCTCCACGGCTGAAATCGCCCATTCTAGCTGAGGGGAATACACTACCCCTATCCATTAAGTTAAGACCATGTGTACAGGTTCTGATGATTACTCGCATCAACACGAGGATTTCTGCATTCAAGGTTAGAGGTATCATAGCTAGAGCTAATGGTATTCACATATAACAATAGCACTTAAGGCATCAACAATATGTACCACAATAACAATAGCAGTTTAACTTTTTGAATAAAGGATACAATAATAGTGTAGTCTAAAAAGAAAGTAGGTAAGGTACAATTACAAAAGGTTTTTTATATCATTGAATAAACATTATTGGTTTTGGACCAATTGTCCTTTGGCAACCCAAGTTTAATAAAGAAATCACATAATCATACTCTAAAATGAAAGTGAACTTAGGTTTTAAGAATCTCAAGGGTTCCTATTAACATAATCATGATAACTTGTACTTGTACTTGTAATAATAGCATAATATTTACTCACCTTGTGATTCCTTCGCTCCTAGAACTCCTAGCCCTTGAACCTTTAGAATTCCTGAAGCTCTAACATAATATTTAATTCAATACTTAGAATATATTTAATCATCATGCTATCATTTCCCATAGCTGCCCCATGCACATATAATATTCGCATATACTTAGAGTTGCACATAGATGTGCACTCATCACTTGCACATAACATATTGACTTTAAAAGTCTTGTCCATTTAGCCTTTCTAGACTCACATGAAAATACATTATAAATCATACCAATACTTTTGTCAAGTCAAGCACAATGTCATGATCTTAATATCAATTCACTTTAACAATCATCTTAGTATGTTTAACACTTCTATACATGTCAACTTATCAATAGCCTTTCAAGTGTCATGCCTATCTTTTATGCCCAATTCATTCAATTAATCTCCTCATCAATTGAAGATCATAAATTCATTATTGACTGATCATAAAAACTATTTTCATATTACCCAATCACATTCACATTGCAATCACAACATAAGGTTAAGATACCTTAAGTATACCAAATTGTCTCTAGCCTTATCTAGAGTCACTTCTTCAACTAACATGCAATTTAACCATTTATCATTCATTCATATGTGCCAATAATTATTAAAATAAATTGCATAAAAATTATAGACATTGGAATAAGAATCCCAATGTAGGCCGAATGCCCCCATAAAAGAGAAAAACTAAATTTTCTTACTTCTCGCACTTTTCGTCTATTACAGTAATATGTAGAAACATGGTTTGAACCAAGATTTTTCATATAATCAAAACAAAAGTCATTGTGGAACATGAACATGTAGGAATCGGCACATATATGGATCCATATGCATGAAAATTTCTAACTTTAGGTTTTAGGATGAAAAACCATGAGTTTTCTTGTTTTCAATATTTTTCGATCATTACAACAATATGTAAATATGTGATTTAAACCATTATTTTTCATTCAATCACAACAAATATTAGTTTAGAATATTAATACACACAAATCGGCAGCCATAGATATTTCTTATGTATGAAAATTTCAAGTTTAGGGTTTAGCATGAAATCATGAGTTTTTTCTCGCTTTCCGCACTTTTCGTTTATTACAGTAATATGTAAACACATGATTTAAATCATTATTTCCCATCCAAACGTAATAAATATTAGTTTAGAATCCCAAAACACACCAATCGGCAACCATTAAATTATGAAATCATAGGATTTTCTAACTTTCAAGTTCTAGGACAAAAACCTTGAATTTTCTTATTTTTCAAAACTTTTTAGTCATTATAGTAATATATAGAAATACGATTTAATTCGATATTTTTTATCTAAACACATCAAAAATCCATTTAGAATAAAAATATGTAGAAATCAACCCCCCCTTCCCCTTTTCTTGTACTGTTTATACATGAAAATTTCAATTTTGAGTTGTAGGATTTACCTTTGGAGAAATCGCATAGAGAAGTTGGTATTTCGATAGAAAAATTGGTTTCTCTCTCAAAAATTCACCTAGGTAGAATCAAATTAATAAAAATCAGTAAATATTTAGTTCAAAACAATTTTCACATGATTAATTTCATAAAACTCAAATAGCAAATTGAAAGGAAAGGAAAAACTTATGAAATGATTGCGAAATCGCAAAGTTTGAAGGTATTTTGTGAATTTTGGTAGAGAAAATAATTTTGAGAGAATTTTTCTATCAAAATAATAAAATAATAGAATGGTGGCTACTGAAATGAAGGGCTGGCCAAAATTCATATAATATATCTAGGGTTTTGGGCAATTTCCAATATTACCCTTAATGAGCTAGGTTAGGAGTGCTTTGGTGTAGTGGGCTTTTTAATTAATTTTGGGCTAATTATAGGTAATTAAAATAAAAATATTTTTCTTATTATTTTCTTTAAAATTTCCCCCTAAATATTTATTTAAAAATTATTTTAAAATATTCAAAATTATTTTATGCTTAAAAATCGCCTTTTTGCACGAAAATTCATTTTATATAAAATAATTTATTTTATGCTAAAGCACTTCATATAAATTATTTATTTCACAATAATAACCCATATTATGCATATTAAAATTAATTTAACATCCCACATACTCATTAATCACATAGCATATAAATTTCCATAAAAGTACATACTTAGTCTTAATAGTTCTATGTCAAGCAAATTGTCACAAAAATTCCTACGATGGTTGTGAGTTCTTATATTTTTATTGAGCTTTGTATATTTTCATTTAATCACAATTAAAAATAAATTTGAAAAATTTTGGGTAAATTATGGATGCCTTGTGTAACAACCCGAATTCTTCGTAAGGAAATATAATTTTTTATAATATGTACTGGTTTGGTATTAAAATTTTTATTTTTAAAGGATTTAAAATTTTATGATTTTATAAATATAATATTAATTATAAATTCTATTTAAATTCTAAATTATGTAAATTTAATGTAAAAAAAA